>PVIA01006194.1:0-101305 GCA_004024845.1 Tonatia bakeri
GGGGGAAAGGGAGGGGGAGGGATGGGGGGAGAGAGATAGAGAGAGAATGGGGGCTGCACTGGGTCCATCATCCTAAGGGGTTTTATCTGGAAGTCTCAGCGGAGTATCTCAATGGACTATTCATCAGCTTTCCAGGTGTGTCCTTTCAGAGTCGAGGTCCTGGTCTCCACTGATCGGTCCTTGCCAGGGCAGGGGGTCATTAGTCAGCAAAGCTGGTCCTGATGTCAGCCAAGGCATCCCCCACCTGCTCTTGCTGCTTCTCTGGGTCTGGAGCTAAAACACAGCTGAGGCCTAAATTATCTCTAGGGCTTAATGCTTAAGGGAGTAGTCATGCAAGGGAGTCACATGAGGCTACTCTCCAGCTCCCTTGTTCCATTTCTCAGAGAATCTTACCAGAGGACTAGGGATATGGAAGATCAGGGAATCAAAACCACGTGACCATTGATATGATAGGAGAGGAAAGGTCACCCTGGGCGTGAGGTCCCACCCTACAATTATCTGTTGCTAGGCACCTGAGGCTTTCTGCCCTATCGACCTTCAGTACCTGGCCTATGGGTCCTATGTTGCTCATGCCTGTCTGATTGCCTACTACAGTATCATTGGTTCAAGTTATAGCAACATTTTTGTTTTCACCAAATCATATTTCCACCAGTGCTGGTTAAGTGCACTCACCTGATAACACTTTTAACAATGTGTATTAAAATTATTTTACAACATTTCCAAATTTATAGGTGAAAATGTGGCACCTGCTAATGGCCAGTGTTGCTCCCTGTTAGGTGTGTAAATTCATGAGACTTCGAAGTGCCCAAGAGGAGAGGATGATGCCAGCCCGCCCAAAGCAGTGGACCTCCTGCCAGCAGATAACAGTACAGAGGCTTACTCCTCTCAACTCCTACACCCAATCATCTCAGTGACTTCAGTGATAAATGCTGTGGGAATCCATGTCTTCCTCCCCATATTGACTTCCCAGCTCCCACGTGAGGTTCTCATCACCTCTTTATTTTGTTTTGGACTCCTTTTAGACATTTTATTATGAAATCTGTCATACCTGCAGAAATGTACATTATACTTTTATAACAGTCTCCTAATTGGCTTCCCTGCCTCTAAGGTCTCACTTCACTAACTGTCCTCTGCTGTCAGAGGATCTAACCACAACTCACCTCTCATATGTTTCCCTGTCGACTCTCCAGCCTCCTTTAAAAATCCTGTCTCCTATTTCTTGATAGAAACTACTTAAACTCATCATGGTATTCAAGGCCATACAGGCTCTCACCTTGCTTACCTTCTGCCTGCCCTGCCTCCCTGTCTGGTCCCACAGAAATACTTCACAAGATGGCCCCAGCTGGCTGGCTCAGTTGGTTAGCGTGTCACGGCTATATGCCAAGGTTGTAGGTTTGATCCCTGGTCAAGGCACATATAAGAAGCAATGATTGAATGCATAAATAAATGGAACAAATCGATGTTTATTCTCTCTCTCAAAATCAATAAATAAAAAAATTAAAAAGAAATACTTCACAAGAGCTATTTTAAATGTTTCCCCTATGCTAAGTACATACACAAAGCTCAAAGCATAACTAACAGTCCTGCCAGGTTTAGTTCTATCCTATTATCCCTATTCACAGATGAGGAGACTGAGGCTCACAAAAGTTGAGTGATTTTTCCCAGTGCACCCAGCTGATAAGTGACTGATTCTATGAACCTGTGTTTTGAACCCCAGATTACCACACTTGGTCTTTTCCAGATAACATTCTGTTCTCTAGGCCTTTGCCCAAACTGGTTCCTGGGCCTTCTTTAGGCCTAGAGACAGACCTTAAAGTCCTACCTGTTATCATGTTCTTCCACTTGTTTCATCAAATACCCTGGGCCTTTCAGACAATACAAGTTCCTTTGTACTGAACACAAAACACCCCCTGGAGCACAGTTTTAAACCTTCCATGTAGGCTGAGTGTCCCTTAGCGCCAGGGACCTTTTCTTATTTATATCTGGTCTTTGGGCCCAGGATGGTGTCTGACGAGGAAGTGCCACTCAGGAGAGTCTAGCCTGACTCAGTCAGAACTGTCTCTCTTTCCAGCTTGTGTTTGTGTATTCTCTCAATTGCTCAACAAACATTTGATAGTACTGACAGTGGACTAAGTCTCAGATTGTATCGCTTCCTGCCTAAAATCCTCACCAACTCATACTCTGATAGTGGGAGTATAAATGGTATGACCACTTTGGAAAACAGTATCTACTAAAGCTAAACACATGCCAGTTCTATGACCCAGCATTTCCACTCCTAGGCAAATACTGGAAAGCAATGCTATCATATGTGCATGAAAGCACATGTATACAATTGTGTATAGGAGCTGAGGAACCAGTAAATATAGGGGATATATAAAATGGAATCACTTTAGCCAAGCTGCTAAAATTATCAGCATCTAAAGGTTGAGGCACGAGGAAAGACTCTATTCTTGTTCTAACTAGCCTGGAAACTTAAAACTTTTGAAGTTTCCGATCCTGTGTCAATATCTGGATATACATCTGGACATACACCAGACCTCCAGATAACCCTCTGATTACCCACTGAAGGATGCAGGTATCCAGGCCAAAGGACATCCACCTGATATCTATTATCCAGACCACTGGATGTGACCAGACCACGTGGCATCCCTCTTCCAAACTGTCTAACATCTGACGGATAACCATCCTGGACCAATCAGCCCTCGGGCTAGGAATGCAAGACTGATATTTCTTTAGAATGAACTTTTGACTGTAAGAACTCTTATCTTTCTTCTTTGGAATACTTCCGGGGTTTTGCCTGTTTTCCTAGTTTGTAAACTCTAAGACCCTTGAATAAATCTTTATCACTTTTTTCTAGCCAAAGCCTCCATATTCTTTTTGAGTTCATTCCCCAGAGCATTATTTAGAAAAGCCCAAACCAGAAAGTTCCCAAGTGTCTGTCAACAGAAGAATAAGTTGTGATATATTCATACAATGGAATACTACACAGCAATGAAAATGAATGAACCATACAAACAATAGAGATGAATCTCACCTGGTAAGTGAAAGATGACAGACTCAAGAGTATATACAGACTCTATTTATACGTAAAGTCTACCCTGACCCATGTGGCTTAGTTGGTTAGACTTTGTCCTGCAAAGCAAAAAGTTGCCAGTTCAATTCCCAGTTAAGTCACATGCCTGGTTGTGGGTTCAGACCCCAGTCAGGGTGCATAATAGGGGTGACCCACTGATGTTTCTCTCTCAGATTGATGTTTCTCTCTCTCTCTCCCCCTCTCTAAAATAAATAAATAAAATCCTTTTTTTTTTTTTTTAAAGAAGTCAATATACTAGGATCTGGACAGGTAGTCCCTTTGGTTAGAGCATTGTCCCAATACACCAAGGTTGTGGGTTCAATCCCTGGGCACATACAAGAATCAACCAATGAGTGAATGGATAAGTGGAACAACAAATTGATTTCCCTCTCTCTCTCCCTTCCCACCCCCCAAGTCAATAAATTAAAAAAAAAAAAGGTTCATCTTTGGCTGGTGTGGCTCAGTGGATTGAGTGCTGGCCTGAGAATCAAAGGGTTGCCGGGGTTTGATTCCCAGTCAGGGCACATGCCTGGGGTGTGGGCCAGGTCCCTAGTAGGGGACTCTGGAGAGGCAACCACACATAGAAATTTCCCTTCCTTCTCTCTCTAAAAATAAATAAATTTTTTTTTAAAAGTTCAGGTTTAGAGATGTCAGTAGACCAGCAATTTTCAACCTTTTTCATCTTATGGCACACATAAGTCTAATTACTAAAATTCTGCAGCACGCCAACAAATATATTTTATTGTCATTCTGACCCCCCCAAATAGGTATAATTTTGATTCATTTACACCAGATGGCTACTATTATGTAGACTGTTGTCATTTTTATTAATTTGACCATCTGAGAGAAAAGAGATCAGTGGCCCTGACTAAATAATCAGGTAGGGTATGTTTTAAAAATGCTTGTGGCACACTGGTTGAAAATCTATACAATAGACCGTCACATGGTGATGCTTTACATTTCTTGCTGTGGTTGTTAAAGCTCTAGACGTAAGGGCCCTGGTTGGGTACTCAGTTGGTTAGAACGTCATCCCAATACACCAAGGTTGCAGCTTCAATCCCAGGTCAGGGCACATACAAGAAACAGCCAATGAATGCATAGATAGGAGAAGCAACAAATCGAAGTTTCTTTCTCTGTGTGTGTGTCTCTCTCTAAAATCAATTAAAAAAACACACAATTTGTTTAAATAAGTGAAGCAACAAATCAAATGTTTCCCTCTCTCCCTTCCTCTCTCTCTCAGATTAATTAAAAAAAACAAACAAACTCAAAACTCAAGAGGTAAGGCTGGTGCAAGGTTGTTGCATATAGTTTGAAATAGTCTGAATGTGACCCATTTACTTATTCCTTTCATCCTCTGGTGTGGCTGAGGCCTTGGCATTAAGAGGTTGCTAAGGTTCCCCTCCCCTCCATGCTGGGCCTCCCATCTGGCACACCTTCTCCAGGTGTCAGCTGTGCTGGAAACTGCTCATCCCAGGCCCAGACACATGGTGTGACCTTAAACTGCCTCTGGGCCCTCATCCACATCCGGGCCTGTGGAAGCTCCTGCTGGTGGCTGGGACAGAGTTGGGTGCAGCTGTTTGCTTTACAACACAGACAATTGCGCCCACCCTCTAGGTGCCTCAGGGCACAGCTCCACACCTGTTTTCCGCCCTCAGGCCCAGGTGCAGAGAACAAAAGAACACCCACTCACCAAGGTCATTACCTTGATGGGGGTGGGGAGAAAGACTGCAGAAGGGAGGGGAAGGAAGAGAAGCTCAAAGGAATACAGCGTTTGAATCAGCACAGTCTGATACAAATTTCTCGGATAATGGGGTTTTTCTATACTTGTGCTTCTCAGTATTACAGGCAGCAGAACATGTAGCTATTGAGCACGTAAAATGTGGTTGGTGTTTTACTGAAGAACTAAAAGTCTAATATAATTAATTTTATACTTATATAGCCACATGCACCTAGTGGCTGCTTTGTTGGACAGCACATGTAGCTGCTTTGTTGGACAGTATGAGTTGACTCTGGAGGACATTAAGAAGCTGATAATATGCTTAATAACAGCTATCATCTGTTGAGCACATACTTTGTGCCAGGTACACTGCATGAGTTTTGCTATTTACTCTCTGTGGAAGGGTGTTATCTTCCCCATTTACAGGTGATGAAACTGAGGATCTGAGTGGTAAAGTCACTTGGCCAAACTCCCACAATAAGGGAGTGCTGAAAGCTGAATGGGTACATCCAAAATCACATTTCAAAATCCCAATCAAATAAAATAAACCCAAAGAACCCTGCAGGCTTTGCAGCATCTAGCTCCCTTACAAATGAATGAAGTGTTCAAATTGCTAAAGGAATGCAAATCAGCTTATGTTTGGGGGACAAAAGCTCAGACCCTCTAGTCACACCCAGAGCCTTTCTAGGTTGTGGGTGAGTGGGGGGGGGGGTAGTGGCTGAGTGACAAGGAGGGACCTGGGAGGAAAGGGCTTTGGGTGGGGGTAGGGCTGGCCAGCTGGTGTCGGCAACCCAGGACATCAGCTGGCTAGCGGGCTGGCGGGCTTAGACAATGAGCAGGAGGCCTGGTCAGAATCCTCTTCCATCCACACCCGGTCCTCTCTGTGCACCCTGGCCAGCTGCCGTGGTTATCTTCTGTGGTCTCGGCTGAGGCCGGTAGGGAGCATAATAGCCTGGGGGGCTGGTGGAGGATGCTGGGGAGGTCTATCTGGAGTGACCTAGGGTGGGAGACAGGGGAAGTTACGAGATTTCTGGAGGTCTCCTAGGTGCAGACTTTGAGCTGGGGGATTTGCATATGTCCTTCAGTTTCCTCTTCCCAAAGTCCCCCAGGTAATAATAATAATGATCATTGTTAACAATAGTAACCAAGTGGCTCATGCTGAGCTGGCCTGGTGGAGCTGAAGGCTTTATCTTCGTTAATCCTCTAGACTGTCTCAGGAACCAAGGACTTTTATTATTTCCCTTTTCCTCTGGAGGAGCCAAAGGCTCAGTCAGAGTGGTCAAGTGACTTGCCTGACATTACAGACTAGAAAGAAAATGTCCCTTCCTCACCTGAGTGTCCCAGTCTTTCTACTTGAAACCTTATTTCAGGATTTTGCTAATTTATAAGGTGTTTACACTTTTTAACTTTTGAAAAGATCAACGTAAGTATTGTTTGTGACATGTGAAACATTGAATTGGAGTTTTACCATTTGGGACACAGCCACACTTATTTACACATTATCTATGGCTGTTTGCTCCGACAGCAAGCAGCCTCTGTCTTACTATCTGTCCATTCGTAGGAAAAGTTTCCCCACCCCTACCCTATCTCTTAACCCTGGAGATGGCTTCCTAGGGGAGACTGGGGACCCAAACTCACAGTCTCCTGAGGGTCCTCCTCCCTCTGGCACCCTCTGACCCTTGGCAGCCCTTTTCCCTAGCAGGTGCTTATCCATCCTGCCAGCAGGAATATGATACGGCGTTTGCGTGTCCATTCCACAGATCGGTCTGGAGCATCTACTGTGTGCCAGACACTGTTCTAGGCGTGAGGTATAAAGCAGATGTGGTCCTTATCTGCAGATATCAATCAAATCTCTAAAAACAAGAGGTACAGAGAGCTGTGAATAGAATTCTTTGAAGTTATAGAGCATTTGACAGGGGAGCCAAGTTAATCTGACCATCAAAGAGCGTTTCCTGTGGAAGCTGATGGTAATATTTGAGGTGTGAAGAATTAGTAGGTTCCAGGTCCTAGGGTGCCATCTTTTATTTATTTATTTTATTTCTTTTTAAATATTTTATTTATTTATTTTTAGAGAGAGGGGAAGGGAGGGAGAAAGAGAGGGAGAGAAACAATTGATGTGTGGTTGCCTTTCACTCAGCCCCCACCAGGGACCTGGCCCGCAATCCAGGGCTATGCCCTGACTGGGAAGTGAACCCTGGCCCTGCTGGTTCACAGGTCGGTGCTCAATCCACTGAGCCACACCAGCCAGGGCCTAGGATGCCATCTTTTAGACTCAACCCCGCCCCTCTTCATTTTAATTCCTTTCCCTCTTCTAGCAGCCTAGGTCTTGACTCAGACAAGACCTCCTCTGTCTTTGGAGGGGGAGGCACTCACTCCTCTCTCCATCACTGAGTTGAAGCATTGAGACAGCATGCCAGAGAAGGTAGGTGGATACGTTTGCAGTCACTATTTTAAAAATGATTAGAGATAAAAAAGGGTTATATGGTGCCTTTATGTAATAATTGCAACATTTTATTCATTCAGCAGCAGTTCATTCCTTTATAAATATTCAACAAATATTTACTGAGTATCTACTGTGTGACAAGCACTGTTCCAGCCCCGGGGGTACAGCAGTGAGCAAGGCTGATAAAAATCCCTGCCCCCTGGAGCTTCTTACATTCTAGTGCAGGAAGCAGCAAGTAATGTATTTGATATGATGTGGTGATCGCCATGGAGGAAAATAAAGCAGGAGAGGGTGACAGACAGACAGTTTGAAACAGGGAGGTGAGGGTGAGAAGGTCACAGGTTGAGCAGAGAGCTAAGCGACCTGTGTGGCTGTCTGGGGGAGGCATTCATTGCTGGAGCACCAAGATGCCATGAAATTCAAATCAATAGCATTCTCAGGTTATAAAGCTCTAAGTAATAGAATTCTGGGGCCATGTAATGCTAATCAATACTTCTCTGGTGCCATAAAATCCCAATCAATAGAATTCTCTGGCTGTGAATTCTAACTAATAGAACTCTGAAGCCATGAAATTCTAATTAATCAGGAAGGGTCCCTGTGAAAGCAGCTGGGGAGAAAAATTCTCAGTGTTCAGTGGGAGATAACCAGGTAAGGAAGGGAGGATGCCCAGGAGAAGGGAACAAGTAGCATATACAAGATCCCGTGGAAGGAGAGTGGAGAGGTTGGGAGCGGAAACCTGACCTTCACCCAGCCATTCAATTGGTAAGACAACCTATTTCAAAAGGATCCATTTTTCTACCTTTGAGTGATAACACCACAGTTTCAACAGCAGAGAGGCTGGTGAAAATATACTGCTCAGAGGCAAACCTGAGCTAAGCCCGGCCCCGTTTCCAGGTCTCCCCTCCAGTCAGGCCTGTGGCCTCCATAGTCCTCTGCCTGCTGCATGGAGTCAGAGGACTCTGGAGTGACTGTGTCTGGGCCTTAGCTCTCCCTCTTCCCCTTCCGAGTCTTAGTTATAATATGATATTGTCTTTCTCTCTACCCTTACCTTTATTATTCATTGCTCCTCCCAATATTATTATTAATAATAGCAGTGGCTGAAAGAGAGGTACTTGCCAAGGTGAGCAGTGTTTGCCTAAACAAATTGGTTTGCAAGAATGTCCTCAGGGCCCTGGCTGGGTAGCTCAGATGGTCAGATGGTCAGAGTGTTGTCCTGATGTCCCGATACACCAAGGTTGTGGGTTCGATCCCCAGTTGGGGCACAAAGAAGAAGCAACCTATGAAGGTATAAGTGGAACAACAAACTGATAATGTTTTCATCCCTCTAAACAAACAAACAAAAATTTCCTGAGGCAAATAGTGAAGTTATTTATTGGTTTACAGGTTTATCTTCCAGGGTAAGAATTTCCTGGAACAAAAAATCAAGTCATGTTGACATGGGGGTGGCTCAGTTCTCAGATCCAATAGTTGAGTATCATTAAGGAAGATGGTCTAGGTTCTTATATTTACTCAGTCCCCTACTAAATGCCCTACTCATGGGCACTTAGGTTATTGCCAATGTTTCACTATCACACACAGTGTTGCAATGTACCTGAGCATTTCTCTGGAGTCCCTACCTAGAAGTAGAATTGCTAGGTAGCAAGATGTGAGCATCTGCGATTTCCTAGAGTCCCGTATTCTTTCTAGCCCATCTTCCTGACTCCCAGAAGAGGAAAATTTCCCTCCAGGGCCACCAGAGCAGACAGCAGGAACTGCCAGGGCTTTGCCCACAACGGCTGCCTGCCCACCGGCCTGCCCTCCCTTGTTCTGGTAGATTAACAGTGACCTGTGACCCTGACAGGCTGGCCACACTCCTGGCCAATTTCAGCCTGTCAAAAGGCGTCCCCAGGGGTGGTCAGGGCTCAGGGATATGCTGGCCAGATGGGCCTGGGAGGTCTTGGGTTGGCTTATCCCAGGAGGCAGAGCAGGTGGGCAGCCTCCAGCAGCCCCACCCCATTTCCCCATCATGCATCACTGGGCTGTAGCTGGAGCCAGATGGTGGGGATGGGGCAGCCTTGCAGCCTTTGGCCTGACAAAGGATCCTCTATGCTGCCTCTCCACCGTGACCAGCTTGGTTAGTCTAGTCTCTGACTGCCCAGGCACTCAGCCCTGGCCTGCCTTGCCCTGGGCAGCCTGTCTGCCAAGGCTGTCCCTTCCACCATCCCAGGCAATGTTCCTAGACAGTCTTGGACTTGGAAACCCACTTATCCACTTGAGAGCGGGCAGGTGTGACTAAGGCAGTATCACTCCATGGTTGTAACGGGTCAGAGATTCAAATACATTAATAAGATCAAGTGCAACAGGCCAGGAGGGACTGTGGCAAACTGGTGTCCGGCAAACAGTGGGTTCTCATCAATGAACAGTCCCTGTGATTACTACAGATGGGGAAACTGAGGCCTAGAGAGGGTGCTTGCAGAAGAGTCTCATGGTTTAGAAGAGTACACTTGCGAGTCAGGGCAGATCACCTAAGCTCTCATTCATCATCTGAAATGGAGCTAATTAAATCTTTATCACAGAAAAGAGTCTAGAGAGAGAGGTAAGATAATGCTGATAAGGAGTTAGCCCTCAGTACTTGAGCTAATCTAATTATTATTCTGGAACCTCCAAAGAGGTTGGAGGAACTGCTAGAGATAAGAAAGCCTCAGGATGGGGAGGGTAGGATCCCTGGGCAGTAGTTGATTGGTTCAGGCCTGGAGTCCTCTCCAAGAACTCTGCCAGATACAATTGTGTAACCTTCCTCGAGGCTGTGATTCAGTTTTCTTATCTGTAAAATGGGTTCAATAACAGTAGTTACCTCATAAGATGCTATGAGGGTTAAGTAAGTTTTCCCCTGGAAAGTTTATGGACCAAACTCAATAAGTATTAGTCATTATTACAGGTGAAGGGTGGAGCTTGGAGAGGGTTCCTGTCAAGGAATTCTTGGGAGTGGGCCCTGATGCGTCTAACTCCTATCTAGACTCTCTTATCTAGACTAGGCTTTGGAGTGTCTCCAAGACAGATCTGTCTTCAGGCATAGCTTCAGGGTGGCCAGGAGTCCTGGATACCCTTCTAGGTGCTGCCTCTATTTTGCTGTGTGACTCCAAGCCTCTGGGAAGTGGACGACTTGGTCTCCATCATTTCTCAGGAGTCAGGCTTCTCTGAAATGGACAAAGGCATGAGAGAGGGAAGGCTGGGGGGTAGGGAAGTGAGCCAGAGTGAACCATGGGGCTGCAGCTAGGCCATCTCCTGCGGGACTGACTCCAGCAGTACCTCCCCACACACTGGGCCTGGGAACTTTTCAATTGACTCCCTGATGCCAAGTGAAGTCTATTAATATCAAAGTAATGAGGTAATTACTGTGATTAGGAAAAATTAACTAGTGAATGCTTTTGAGGGAATTTCGGAGCAGAGAGGAGGGTGAGTGAAACATCTGCGAGGAAAGGAATACAGGGTCGTTCTGGATGCAGCGTGAGGGTGGGTGAGCTCTGAGCCCAGGGGTGTCCCCTCCACAGCTCGGAACTCCTGCAGTGAGAGTGATCAGTGAGGGGGCAGGAGTGCTGGGGGGCTGCTGAGAGAGTATCCAGAGTGTGGGATTTTCAGGCCTTAGGACTAGCCAAGCAGACACCTGCGTGAAGGACAAACACTGGAACCAGAGGTCAATCCCCTTTTCATACTCCAGCCTGCAACCTCTCCACTCCCAGAGCCACACCAGTCTTGAGAAAATTTGGATTAAAGGCCCCTGAACCAGAGATGCTGGAAGAGCTGAGAAGAAGCAGAGGTTGTCAAAATGTATTCTTGGAGCACAACATCATCATCATCTGGGAACCTGCTAAAAAATGCAAATTTTGAATCAGAGACTCTGGGATGGGACCCAGCAGACTGTTTCAACAAGCCCCTAAAAGAGGTGTGAAATGGTAGGCAGGGATGGGCCTGGGAAGTGGAGAGGGAGATTGCTTTTAGGAGGTTGAATCCATGGGAATCGCACCAGGGTGGGTGTGGAAGATCACCTGGGAGTAGTAGCTGCAGTAATAATAATAACAATAATAATAACCTAACATGTATTGTGCCAACTCACTCTTTAGTAATGGTGCTGAGCACTTTCTAGGTCTTATCCCATTTAATCCTCACGCTAACCTTAACAGGTAGGTACCATTACGATCCTGATTTTTTGGATAGGAAACTGAAGTACAGAGAGGCTGAATGGCCAAAGTCACGTAGCTGGTAGGTTGTGAAGCATCTTTAGAAGCTAGGTTTTTGCTTCTTGTCTGATACCAGGTTGCTTTCGTAAATCCAAGAAGGATGATTGGTGATCTGAGTAAGCAGTAAGGACTGCTCAGGGGAGAAGTGACTTTAAGGGAAGCTAACACTATTTTAATTATTTTTAAAATATTTTATTTATTTATTTTTAGAGAGAGGGGAAGGGAGGGAGAGAAACATCTGATCCATTGCCTCTTGCATATGCCCCAACCCTGACACCTGGCCTGCAACCCAGGCATGTGCCCTATCCAGGAATTGAACCTGTGACTTTTGTTTCACAGGCCAGTGCTCAACTCTCTGAGTCACACTAGCCAGGGTAAAGATTTTTTTTTTAATGATAGATTTTTAGATAATAATAGTTGCGGATATTGGAGAGAAGAATTGGTCAACCACTGTGTAATAGCCTAATTTTTTTCAGAAACTCATCTAATATGGAAGGTTCTGATAGTCCCAATGTTATTATTATTATTTTTTGACATACAATATTATTTTATGTTAGTTTCAGGTGTACAGCATAATGGCTAGGCATTTATATAACTTAAAATGATCACACTGATAAATCTAGTACCCATCTGACATCACATATAGTTATTATAATATTATAGAAGTGGCATTCTTAAGGATTTCCACTTCTCACCCAATTCGATCTGGACTCCCATCTTCTGTATAGGCTGGCCCTGACTCTCTGCTGCCCTCTGCTGTCATCTATCAGATGTGGCGCTAGGATGCTGGATTTGTATGACCCTAGCATCAGCCTGTCTCATTGACAATGGCTTTTTCTTTTTTTTAAGATTTTATTTATTTATTTTTTAGAGAGGGAAGGGAGAGGGAGAGAGAGAAACATCAATGTGCAGTTGCTGGGGGACATGGCCTGCAACCTAGGCATGTGCCCTGACTGGGAATCGAACCTGCAATGCCTGGTTCGCAGCCCGCTCTCAATCCACTGAGCTACACCAGCCAGGGCGACAGTGGCTTTTTCAAGGGACTAATAGTGGGCTAGGGGGCACAGGGCTGGTAAGGCTCTCTAGGGCTTCTGGTTCATCCCTCCTGAAATGCTGGATTAGGACTAAAAATTCTTAGACCAGGACTTTGAATCTTTTTCTGCCAAGCCATACACCTTCCTGACTCCTCATTATCTTTAGGAAAAAACCCAAACCCTGTTCTCTGTACTTTCATTCTCTAAAAGCCTCTTCTTGCTCCTCACATGAGCCTCCTCAAAACCAAGCGTGAACCATAATCATTACCCCACAAGGGGGTTATTTTCTTGTTCTGGGTCCAGAATTAGAGGCGTAGGATTTTTGTCTGGTTTAGGAGAAACACCCTCTCTTAATTGCACGCCCCCCTCCTCCCAACAACAAGACACACCCAACAGCAAATGTCCTGGTTCCTGAGATGGTCATCTACTCTTGCTTTCTCCTCTTCTTGATTTCTACTCCAGCACTCAGCCCTTGGTTCTTTTTTTGGTTCTTTTTCTATACTCTCTTCCTAAGTTGTCTTAGACTGTCACACAACTTAACGTCTTCTTCTTCTTCTTTGTTAAAGATTTTATTTACTTATTACATACATGGGAAGGGAGGGAGAAAGAAAGGGAGAGAAACAGATGTGAGAGAGAAAAAAACGATTGGTTGCCTCTTGCAGGCAACCCAAATGGGGACCGAACCTGCAACCCAGGCATGTGCCCTGACTGGGAATTAACCAGCAACCCTTCACTTTGCAGTACGACACCCCACCAACTGAGCCACACCTGTCAGAACCACTTTAAAGTCTTCTGTTGTTGACTCTTCTTCATCTTCATGTTAGCCATCAGCAAGTTTTAACCTCCTTAATACCTCTTAATTATATTTACTCCTCACCATCCTCTCTGTAGCCACCTCTGCAGTCCAGGTCACCACCACTGTCGTACTGACAAGTTCAACAGCCTCTGTGCAGATGGAACTTTCCAAAGAAGGCTGCAACAATAGCTCCCATCCCACAGGCTCTTCTGGAATTTTGCCATTCTTCCATCAAAAGGTGGAATAAAATTCCCCTCCTCTAGAATATGGGAAGACCTTTGTGATTGTCTGGACCAAGAGAGTACAACAGAAATGACATTAATATGACTTCTCAGTCCAGAGTATGAAAACACCATGTTCTTTTATTTTGCTTTCTTGGGATACTATCTTGCAACCCGACTATCATGCTGTGGGCAAGCTCAGCAACTCATGGAGAGGAATAGAAGCCCCCAGTTCCCAGGCCCACCTGAGCTTCCAGCCAGAGTCCACATTAACATGCTAGCTTTGTGGTGAGCCATCTCGAAAGTGGATCTTCTGTTTTCTAATCAAGCTACTCCATCTGACAGTATGTGGACAAGAGATGAGCTGTCCCAACTGAGCCTTGCCCCAGGGCAAATAGTAAGAAATGGAATTTACTGTCACTGTTTTAAGCCTCTCACTGGGATTGTATTTTACATAGTAATACAGGGTCTGGCACAAATAATGCCCCTTTTTTCACTATAAAATCTTTTATTACAAAATCATAAGCGTGTAATTCTGTAACATAACAATATCACACTCAAGTATGCCATATGACATTTTAGTTGAAATGTTCAAATTAAAACTATAAGTTGTTACACCCATATTATTACCCTACCAACCACACTCGAGCAGGCATTACTTATGCAAGACCCTGTATATAACTAGAATACTCTCCTAAATGATTTCCTTGCTTCCACTCCATCCCCCTCACCTTGTCTACACACTGCTTAGTGGCCAGAAGGATCTTTTTTTTTATTTATTTTTTTTTAAGATTTTATTTATTTATTTTTAGAGAGGGAAGGGAGGGGGAGAGAGAGAGACAGAGAGAAACATCAATGTGCGGTTGCTGGGGGACATGGCCTGCAACCTAGGCATGTGCCCTGACTGGGAATCGAACCTGCGATACCTGGTTCGCAGCCCGCGCTCAATCCACTGAGCTACACCAGCCAGGGCGGCCAGAAGGATCTTTTAAAAATACACATCATCCGGCCCTGGCTGGCGTAGCTCAGTGGATTGAGTGCGGGCTGCAAACCAAAGCATTGCAGGTTCGATTCCCAGTCAGGGCACATGCCTGGGTTGCAGGCCAGGTCCCCAGTGGGGGCCACATAAGAGGCAACCACACACTGATGTCTCTCTCTCCCTCTCTCTCTCTCTCTCTCTCTCTCTCTCTCTCTCCCTCCCTTACTGTCTCTAAAAATAAATAAATAAAATATTTAAAAAAATGCAAATCATCCAGCAGTTCAGAGGATTAGTTACTCTGAACAATTCTCTTGTTCAAAAACAAAAAAGAGAGAAAAACAAAGAAAAAAACCCAACCCTAAACTAAAAGTGCTGTGTAAAATCTAAAAATACTTTACTGAGCTGCTAAGAATGAAAGGAATATGTCAGCCCTGGCCAGGTGGCTCAGTTGGTTGAAGCATTGTCCCGTACACCAAAAGGTTTTCAGTTCATTCCTTAGTTAGGGCACATGGCTAGGTTGGGGTTTGATCCATAGTAGGGGTGCATATGGGAGACAACTGTTGGATGTTTCTCACTCCCATTAATATTTCCCTCTTTGTCTCCCTTCTTCTCTTTCTCAAATCAATAAATATATCGTCAGGTAAGGATTGAACAAAAGGAGTATGGCAAAACCTATTTTGATACAGAAATATTTCTGTAACATTTAGATCATGTAATATATAATATGTAAATAAAAAGATTGTCAATTTGTTAAGGCTTGCTACATGTAAATCTCAAATATGACTAGACAAGAGTAATTGTATCAACCATTATATATCTTCTCTATCATATTTGGGGATATGAATGAAGTGTGACAGTGGAATCTTTGATTCTGAAAATTGTAAACCTTCCTTTAGTTGTAATAAAACTGGAATTATATACATACACAGTTTTATTGGGATATAGACAGGGATAAATAAACAAATATTTGAAGTATGAAGTATAAATTGTTTATTTTAGTTTTATTTTATTTATTTATTTTAGAGAGATGGGAAGGGAGGGAGAAAGAGAAGGAGAGATACATCAGTTGGTTGCCTCTCACACACACCCATCTGGGGACCTGGCCCACAACTTAGGTTTATGTCCTGACTGGGAATCGAAACAACCTTTTGTTTCACAGGCTGTTCTCAATCCACTGAGCCACACCAGCCAGGGCTGAAGTACAAATTGTGATGAGTCCTGGGAAGGAAATGAATAGGATGATTGTGGGAGAATTATTAAAATTTCTTACAACTTTAATTTGAACAGGCATTTTAAGAAGGCAGCACCAACACAGCCAAGTTAAGAGTGTGAGTTCATTCTCTCTGCCTTGTCTTGGGTTTCGGGGAGTGGCTTCTTCTTCTTCTTCTTCTTCTTCTTCTTCTTCTTCTTCTTCTTCTTCTTCAAGATTTAATTCATTTATTTTTAAAGGGAGGGGAAGGGAGGGAGAAAGAAATGAAGAGAAACATTGATTGGTTGCCTCTTGTACATGCCCCAATTAGGGATTGAACCTGCAACCCAGGCATGTGCCCTGACCAGGAATTGGGCTGGTGAACTTTTGGTTCGAAGACCAGTGCTCAATCCACTAAGCCACACCAGCCAGGGTGGTTGTGGCTTCTTAATTGAAATAGGCTGTCTTATGGAGAGGTAAGCTCCCTGTTCCTGGAGGTATCCAAACTCATGCTAGAGGCAGAGTTCTAAAGGTGTTATAAAGTCTCTTCTTACTTAGGATGCAGTGGGGGAATTCAATTTGGTGATATTTGGTGGGTCCCCTCCTACACATCAAGATTTTATGATGCTAACATTGTTTTACTCTAAATTTCGAAAGCCTACAGCTTGAATTCTCTGAGATTCTCAGGTTCTGATTTTAACTGGGATCTTGAGGAGCCCAGTACAAAGGGCTAAAGCTAAGGAATCAGAGGTAATCTGTTTCATATTTGGGCTCTGTCATGTATTGACTGTTGTTGGGAACCGCCCTGCCTGGTTTCAGAAGCTGTAACCCCTTGTGGCTAAGGCCGAGTAAAGGACCTTGGGACCATAAGCCACTTAGGAGACAAAGCTTATCTTTCCTGTATGGTCACCACCTCTGCCCCCTTTCTCTTCACCCTGCTTGGCCCTAGGCGAATGACTGGTTAGCTAATGACCGCAAGATTACTCAAAAGAGGGACGACCTAAAACAGGCATGGTCACGAAGGGGCCCTCAGGGAAGGACTTGGGGGGACTATAGAAAAAGGGGGTGATGGACCCTCACCCCTAAGCTTTGACAAAGCCTGAGTCCTCATTCTGTCTGCAAGAAGTCTCCTAATCTCTTGGCTGCCTTACTTCCCCTGCCTGACTTAAGCCTGAAACAATGCTGGAGGTGGGTGTGGCCCTGTGCTGGAAAAGTGGGTTACTCAGGGCAATCAGGCCTAAGAAAGAATGCAAAAAATCCCATGAAACCAACTTTGCTAATATCCTCAATTTAAATGATAAGGTCCAAGCAGGAAGTGAGTTTGTTCCCCAAAGTTTTATGGCCCTTTAACTATCTGTCCCTGACTTAGAATAAGCCCTCAGAGTTCTTTGAATGTTGTCTATTGTTTAATCATTTCTGCCTGACAGTGATTGATGAGCTTTATGTATATACTCTGTATTCCTGTGCAAATTGGACCCAATAAAAACTTGTCAAGGCAAGCATTGAGGCACTCTCCTCTTAAGAGAGTGGTGGAGGCTCTCCAAGGCTTTTTCTCCTCTTGAGAGACAAGCCTCGCCATCCCTTTTCCTCCGCAGGAGTCTGCAGTCCATGCGAACATGTCTTGTCTCATCTTAATGCTGTGGACCCCAGGAACTGAGATCTGTTTTAGACTGTATGACCATTGACAGGTCATTTTCCCTCTTTGAGCCTGGGTTTTCTCACCTGTAAAATGGGAATTATAGTGCCTGCCTTACTAGGCTACACTGAAGGTGACATCTAAGGGAAGCACCTGATTTGGTTTCCATCCCACAGGGCCTCATGGAGTCTTAGACTTGGAAAGCCTCCCACCCTCCGTAAAGACCCAAACCTCTCCCAGGGTGCAACATGGTGTCACAGTGAGTTCTGGTGCCTGACTGTTTGGGCTTTACATCATTTATCTGAGCCCCAGTTTCCTCATCTGCCCAGTGGAGATAACAGGACCTACTTCCTAGGACTATCTTGAAGGTTAATTGAGATGATCCAAGCAGTTAGTCCTGTTAACTCTCATTATTGCTGCCATGATACGGTCTGGGAGGCCAGGAGTGTAGGAATCTCTGCTCCCTACCTTGGAGCCTGTGCATAGAGACCTTTCTGTCTGACTCTTGGTCCAAAGGCTTGAGCCCGCAGGGCCTGAAGTAGAGAACTGAAAACTGGTGAGCTGGGCAGCTCTCCTCCCTCCTTCGTTTTCCCTTTCCCCTCTCTCATCCCTTGGGAGTGAACTGATTTCCTCTGGAAGCTTTGCCCTGGGGTTTGGTGGGAAGCCAGGCCTGTGTGTGTATGTGTGTGTGTGTGTGTGTGTGTGTGTGTGTGTGTGTCTGGGAGGACAATTTCTGAGCCACAGAGAGGCATCAGCTGACCACAGTGGAGGGAGGAGTAGAGCATTCCTCCAGCTACAGGGTTTCTGTGGGTGGGCTGACAGGCCCATAGCCAATTGGCACTGCCATATTGTGTGATCACGCACACACACACATCACTATTTTCTTTGCCTCTCCATCCTGCTTCTCTGCTATCCTACTCTTATTCTGCACACATCACCCCTCCCCTCCTCCCTTCCCATTATAACCACAGAAAACAGTCCCCCATGGGAGGAACTCTGAATCAGGGTTCTCTCACCAAGTTTGTCTGGGGCTCATTAAGTCTTTTTAAAGCAGGGCAGTACGTGGGGGGACTTTTAAAGATCTGGCTCCAGGCTTTGGTCCTGGGAAAAGAGTCTCACCTCCCCCTGGTCCTTTGTTTCCTGCCTGATCCCTTCTCCCCTCCTTTTCTACCATAATGAGAAGTTTCCAAAGCTGAGTAGATTGTAGTTTTCATTTATGACAAGTGCTCACCCCCATATTTCTCAGGCTGTTCTGAAATCTTTAAGCACAGTCATACTTTTTTAAAAAGATTTTATTTATTTATTTATTTTTAGAGAGGGAAGGGAGGGAGAAAGAGAGAGAGAGAGAAACATCAATGTGCAGTTGCTGGGGGCCATGGCCTGCAACCCAGGCATATGCCCTGACTGGGAATAGAACCTGCGATGCTCAATCCACTGAGCTACGCCAGCTAGGGCTAAGAACAGTCATACTTTTAAAATATCAGTGCACAGCCCTGGCCAGGTAGCTCAGTTGGTTATCCTGTAGGTGGGCTCAGAGGGTTTTGGTGGTATAGGGCTGTTCTCCTGTTGTTGGACACTTGGGTTCACCTCTGGTTATTTGCAAACATAAGTTTGCTGTGGACAATTTGTGTATATACCTGTTTTCTTGTGAGTTTTTTTTTCTTGGTGGTATCTTTTGTGGATGGTACTTCCTGAAGATGCAGGGAGTTTACATATTGATGGGGCCCTCACTATTTATTGAACACATTCCAGCCAGGAGTGGAGGATAGAGACAGGAGTAAGTATGAGGGCTGGTTGACGTGTGCAGATGTAGTGGGATTTTTCTGATAACTATTATGCCTCACTGCAGTATTTGGCAGCTGTCAAGCAGAGAAGGTCAGTGTGACCTGGGCCAATTAGAGCTTCTCAGTCCACGTTTTCTCTTTTGTATAATGGGGTTATTCATAGCTACGCTGTGAGGATACTGTAAAGATGAAATAACGCATAAAAATATTCTGATCTATGCCTGGCCAATAGTAAGCATTCAATAAATGAAAGTAATGATATTGATTCCATAGGGATTTACAGTTTTTAACACGTCTTCACATCGATTTAATCCTGACACAAGTCCTATGAGGTGGGTATTATCATGACTCTCATTTCACAGGTGAACAAAGTGAAGCTTAGAGAATTGAAGTGATGAGACCAAGGTCGACATGGAGCTAAACGTGTCTGAGCAGGGATCCTAAACCAGGTCTCCTGACCCCGGGGTCCAAACTTCCAGTCCTCTCTCCTCACGCCGGGAGTAGTTTGGGGTTTTCCAGACAGGTCTCTTAGTGTGGGACTTCAGGTTCTTTCTGTATTCGACTGTGAATACATTAGGGAGTTAATCTTCTAAACTCCCTTGGAGGTGGGGACTGTGTCGACCTCCTCCCTGAACCCTAAACAGAGCTCGCTCTCATCTCAGTAGGCGAGGCCCGTAAGCGTTAAAGCCACGCCCACACTCAACCACGCCCACAGACCAAAGCTCTGGCCCCACAGTGGGAAGTCAGCTGCAACCGCTCCCGCTGCTCCGGGTCTGCCACTGAAACTCAAGATGTGTCCCTGGGATCGAGCGCTCTACCATACGTAGCCCTGCCCTGAAGCCCAAAGCCTTGCACCAGGATGTGCAAAAGACACATGTTGCATGTGTCTTTTTTCTTGTGCTCCTACATGCTTGAGCTACGGACCTGGACCCCGACGGCCAAACCCAGCAGATTCTCCTCCCCAGGATCCTAGGGCTGTGATCCCGACACGAAGTTCCGCCCCCTTCTTGGCCCAGCCAAGCTCCCCCACCTCACTGGCTCCTCTCCTTACTTCGTGACCTCGCTCCGACGCCCTTGTGATCCCACCCCCCGCAAATGTCCCACACTTCACATCCTTGGGATCCTCGGCTCACCCCTCCCTGCGGCTAGCTTGCCCGCGGCCACGCCCCTCACCCTTAGCCACACTCCCAGATAGCCCCACCCCTAGAGGCTCCACCCCCAGCGGTCGGGGGTAGGTTGGCTGCTGGCCCAGGCGGGCCCCCGGTGCCCTCTGTCCTGGGCGTTTCGCTGGACCGGGCCGGGCACTGCAGGGCAGGGCGAACGCGGCGGCCCGGGGGCTCGTAGGCGAAGATGGCGTCAGGCAGGCGCGCCCCGCGTACCGGGCTGCTGGAACTGCGCACCGGGGCGGGCTCGGGGGCCGGCAGCGAGCGGTGGCAGAGGGTTCTGCTTAGTCTGGCGGAGGACACGCTGACCGTGAGCCCCGCCGACGGCGAGGCCGGCCTGGAGCCCGGCGCCCAGCGGGAGCCGGAGCCCGCGCAGCTCAACGGCGCCGCGGAGCCGGGCGCGGCGCCCCCTCAGCTGCCGGAGGCGCTGCTGCTCCAGCGGCGCCGGGTGACTGTGCGCAAGGCCGACACTGGCGGGCTGGGCATCAGCATCAAAGGTGGGCGAGGGGGCACCAAGGGCGCATGGGTCTCAGGGGCTGGCAGCGTACCAAGGACATGGAGTTGGAGGACTTCTGTCTGGGGGTAAGGGGGTTAGAGGGGACAGAGGCAACCGAGGGCATCCGGAGCACCAAGGTCGGAGAGTTTCGAGAGTCCGAGGTCTCAGTCGAAAAGCAAGAGGTGTGGAGGGGGTTGGGGACGCACCAAGGACACGTGGGTGGGAGTTCTGTGTGGAAGCGTAGAGATCTGAGAGAGGTTATCTCTCAGGGGTTGCGTGAATATGAAGGACAAGAGGGGCCTCCAGAAGAGCAAAGGATGGAGAAAAGGGATTGAGGCCTGGGAGGTCACTAGGGCAGGGAGGGGGAAGTCCGCGAGACACAAACAAGGTGGGGGCTAGAGGTAAGGGTTGGAATTCACAGTAAAGGGGTGCATGGAAATGAGGCAACGGCTGGGCTCACAGGCAGGGGACTAGAAAGGACATAGAAATCTGAGGACCCAGGAATGCTGTGTACCTGGGCAGAGAGCTGGGTTTGAGTTTCTCGACCTGACCATCTCCTCTTTGAACAGATTTGAGAGGGGTGAACATAATTATTTGTCTCTGTGAGCTCTCAGCTGCCAATACAGCTTTTTAAGGGTGCAACTAGTCTATTTGAGGATCAACTGTGTGAACTCAAGTCACTTCCCATTTTTGGACCTCAATTTCTTCAACTATATAATGAGGCTTATGATAGAGTTGTGATGTTTCTATGAGGAAAGGAGTCTAAAGCACTCACCCTGACGGCACATAGTAGGTCCATGGTTAATTATTGCTGTTAGGTAAGAGGGAAAATGGAGCCCAGGAGCGATTTCCAAAGCAATTAGATGTAGTGCTTAAAGTCCCTGCACACCCCAGCTGTTGGGTTCACGATTCCTGTCACAGTTACTTCTCATGGGCTCAGCTCCCAGCAGGGTGCTGTCTGCCTTGGAAAAGGGTGTCAGCCTTTGTATCATCCTGGATGTGCACTGTTCTATCTTCCTGGTGCTGGTTCTGTTCCTGTGCTTCCAGACCTTTTGGCCTGGGTGAGGGGGTGGGTATGGTGGTGTGTGTTAAGTGCTGTGCTCGGTACTCTAGGTTCATAATCCACTTCATCCTGGCAACGAGTAGTAAAACGTTGGGAGCATAATCATTGTTTTGCAGGTGAAGAAACTGAGACTCAGAAAAGAAATGATTTTCCCAGGATCACACAGTCGATGAGTGGCAAAGCTGGGATTTGAATCTTAATTATCAGGCTGTTAGATAGTGCTCCGGGGAGTTGATCTTTCCCGTGGAAGGGCAAATCCCTATGTAGCCAACCAAAGGGGTATAAAAGAGGAAAATGGGGAATCCAGGGGGTGGGCATCAGCCTTACCCTCAAACTCCAGCATGGGATAGGGCAACAGATCAATCCAGATATTGTGCACTTAATGTGTTGAAGCAGGAACTTACAGTTAATACAGGGTTCCATTTTGCAGATAGACACCAAGGTCACATAAAGCTACACCCTAGCACCATACTTCCAGGTGGGGGTGAAGTACCAGGTCCTTGTATATATAGAGTCCTTGTATATATAGAGTGGGCTGCTGTTGCCATGATGACCTCCCCTCTAGGGTCCAGCCCAGCCCAGGCAGCCGGGAATGATCATAGTTTCACATTGAACTGAAGTCCCCAGTTTCAGGCAGAGCAGGGCAGATATAAATAGAAACCCCTTCCTTTCCTAGGCCTCAAGCTCTGTGCAGTACAATAAGCAAACTGTTGGTCCTGTGTGGGGGTCAGCAGAGACTTCCAATCCTGCATCTGCCACCGATTTGTTTTGTAACCTTGGAATAATGACCACCCTCTCTGAGCCACTAGTTACCCCCCTTCAGTATTTTGGAGATGGACCACTGTGTGGTATCCGAGGGTCCTACTTTCAGTCTGCCATAGGGTCAACAGTACTGGTTCTGAAGCTGGGAGACCTAGGTTCAAATACATGCTGGCTTAGCTGGATGACCTTGTGTAAGGGGCTTCTCTCCACATTTCTCTCCACACTTCAGTTTTCCTGTTAGGAAACTGAGCGTGGATATGTGGTTGGGGTGTTGTGAAGACAACTGCCCCAGTGAAACATCATTGACAGCATTTAGCAACAGTTAGGCACTTGGTACATGGCACTTGGTACATGGCACTAATGTGAACTGTTATTTCTTACTTTAGATGGATGTTTAAGAGTTTGGCAATAAAGCAATTCAGTAAAATGTATTAGCTTTTTGTTGTTGTTTTTTTGCATCAGAGATGCAATTCAGACAGGCCTTTGAAATCTCTAGACTTTAAGGTCTTGGCTTCCAGCCTGGATCCTGGATTGTGAAACTTGAAACCATGGCAATAGCTAATTTGATCATAATGCCAAATTATGGGATATCAGTGGGTTTCCCTCACTGTGGGAAAATTGCTTAAAATGCAAAATATTCAAGAGAAATGTACCGAAGCACCTTATAAGTTAGTCAAACACTGGTGAATCCCCAAAGCATTGGACCAAAAGATCCAGTGACCAAACTGTAACATTAAGAATTTAGAAAATGACTTTCTCCCAGTGAGGAAATGTTCGCATGTGTTAATCCTGCTCTAGTTGCAGAGCCTGTGAAGATGACCCACTGGCGCTGGCTGGGGGAGAAGAGGAAGGTTTGTTCCAGATGGAACAGTCTGAGGGATCAGCAGGATTTCTATACATGGGAAGGGGAAGAATAAAGCACCTGTTGAAAGATCGCGTATTTTTTTCTAGGTCTAAAGAAAGAACAAAGCATGTATAATGGACTCCAACTCTTGGAAGAGATCAAAAACAACTTTCAAGCAATTTCTTATATGATCTAGCTGTTCAAATTTACATATAATCATTTCAGTCTTTATAAATAAAAGGTTTTTTTAACCTCTAAAAAGAAAATGACTTATTAGTACTATTAATGTCTTAAACTCCTGAGATTCCTGTTTTATTTTTTTAATTGTTGTTCAGACTTCTACGATTCTTTGCTGAAATTCTCTTTACCCTCCCATCTATGCTTTCCCAGACTGGCCTTGGCACCTCAAGAGGCTTTCAGAAATAATTTTGCCTTGACATGACTCCCAAGTGCTGGAGTGTCTGCTTCAGTTTTATCCTCTTTCTATGCCTGTGCAGGAGGCCGGGAGAACAAGATGCCTATTCTCATTTCCAAGATCTTCAAGGGCCTGGCAGCTGACCAGACAGAGGCCCTCTTTGTGGGGGATGCTATCCTGTCCGTGAATGGGGAAGACCTTTCCTCTGCCACCCATGATGAGGCGGTGCAGGTTCTGAAGAAGACAGGCAAAGAGGTGGTACTGGAGGGTAAGCACTGGGGAACCTAGGGTGTTTAGTTGTTCCTCTCCTCCCAGGCCTCAAGCAATGGGGACCGGGAGGTGGGCAAAGTTGAAAACAGAAACAGAACTTGGGGACCTGCCTTGAGATAGCAAGGGGTGGGGGAGGGAGAGTCAGCCCAGAGCCAGACAGACCTGGATTTCATTTCCTCTGTCCTACTCTGTACCTTTGCGGTGAGTGAGTGACTTGAGGGAAGAGAGAGGAAAGGACTAGAGATGGGACTGCTAAGATTCTTTCCTGAGGAACCAAAAGAGCTCTTAAATTCAGGTTCTTCTGGTACTCAGGGGTCCTGAAACCCTGAGATGCATCCTCCTTTAGAAGAAGACTTGGCCTTTATGTAGCAGAATATCAAACCCAGCAAGGATCAGAGAGGAGGTTTATTTTTGTTTTTGTGGGGGGTTTTTTTTGTTTGTTTTTTTGGTTGGGGAACCTTGGAGGTTTCCCTCTACTATCCCCTCACTGTGTGGTCCTGGATGAGACCTTTGCCCTCTCTGGGCCTCAGTTTCCTCATTGGATGTTACAGACCTCTTGCTGTGGTTGTTGCACATCTGCCTTTCACCATCTCTCTCAGGAAGTTTCTGCTTTGCTCAGCCCTTTCTTCAAACTCCACGCTGCCAGTTCCGGAAGTTGTGGGGGCCAGAGGAATGTGTCTGGCTCATGGCCCAGAGCAGGCACTGGGAGGTGGTGGGGGTGACGGAGAATGCCATGCTGGGCTGAGCCCCAGGCCCATGCTGACAGGTTACCTTTGTTTCCCCACGAGGTTGTTTAAGAGGCCACAGAAGCAAATAGCCTCTGGGTCTCTGGGTGATCTTTGGCATTCTTGTGGCCCTGGCCTCGGTTCTCTCTCAGTTTTGTTTTATTTTTGCATTTCAGATGTATCTATTTAAATGCTACTGGTGCACTTTTTATTTATAATAATAATAGCAATTATTTGTTACTGGTGCGTTTTTAATTTTAATTTATTTGTTTATATTTTACTGGTGTGCTTTCTTATTTTTATCTATTTTGTATTTTTATTTATTTACCTTTAAAGATTTTATTTATTTATTTATTCTTAGAGAGGGGAAGGGAGGGAGAAAGAGAGGGAGAGAAACACCAGCATGTGGTTGCCTCTTGCACATCCCCAACTGGGGACCTGGCCCACAACCCAGGCATGTGCCCTGAAGGGGAATCAACTGGCGACATTTGGTTTACAGGCCAGCACTCAATCCACTGAATCACACCAGGCAAGACATACTGGTGCACTTTTAAAATATACAGTGTGTATTTTTAAAAAGCCAACTCTGCAGTATTGGTCCCTAAAAGCTTAAGTACATCAATCATATTTTAACAGCAACATTCAATAACAAAACCACACATAAATGATATGGATGTAAGAGACTTTTCCTCCCTGATGCCTCATTACTTTGATATTTATAGCCGATAATGCAGTTTGAAACAATTGAAATTCATCAAAATGTCATATTTTGGTTGACTTGAAAAGCTCTTTTAGTTTCTGCTATTTGAAAGTTTAGTCTATAGATGGCAACATTAAAAAAAAAGATTTTATTTGTTTATTTTTAGAGAGAAGGGAAGGGAGGGAGAAAGAGGGAGAGAAGCATCAGTGTGTAGTTGCCTCTCACGTGCCCTCTACTGGGGACCTGGCTTACAATCCAGGCATGTGCCCTGACTGGGAATCAAACCAGTGACCCTTTGGTTCACAGGCTGGCACTCAATCCACTGAGCTACACTGGCTGGGGTGCAAAATTTTTACTGTAGACACATTTCTAATATACACTGAGATTCCCTTTAGACCCTCAGCTCCTCATCTTTAGGGTGAAAATATCTCTATCTAGGATGTCAATGTGGATCATTCTAAGAAGGTAGCATATCTGAGTGTTAGACACTTGAAGCATTTCCTGGTTTGGGAGCTAATACCCAGACCTTCCGTCTAACTCATTTATTCCATTCCCTTCTAAGTCAAGAAACATTTGCAGATACCTACTGTGTATCTGGTATGCAGAACAAGAGTCAGAAGCTAAACTAGCCCAGGTCCTCTCCTGAAGTAACTCATCATATACTGGGAGAGATAAAACACAAATACTGACTCCACCATACAAACTATTTAAAAATCAGTTTCTAAAAACCTGTCTGCTCTGTGGCGAATCTTTGGCTTTGGATAAGAAAGACCCTTGCCTTCTCTCATCCTTAGTTTCCATATCAGCTGGGGTTAAATTGGGACAGAGATGACCAATAGCTTTCATTTTGAGTTTCAGCTTCTGTGGTGGAACTGGGAGTTCCACGTTTAGAAAGATTGGGAGCTCTTGTCTGGACTCAGCAGAAAGGAGCTGGAGTTGATTAGCAAGGTCTACCATGAATACAGCAGGGAAGAGAAGTAACATGTGTACCATCCCAGGACTGGGGGTCTCTAATGCTTATGCTCTCTGAGACTTTTCACAGGGCAAGAACTTTCCTTGGTAAACCCTGTCCCAGGTCTCCAGCTGAGGCTGGGCCTCTCTCTTGCCCAGGATAGGATTTGGCACATAGTAGGCATTCTATAAATATTAGTAACTCACCTCCTGTTTCATTGCATTTATATAGAATTGATAGTATTTCCTCCTTAAGTGTTTAGTAGCATTCTCCAAGGAAGCCAGCCACCTTTATTTATTTATTTTTTAAATGAAAAAAAATTTTCAAATTGAGTTTAGAGAGACAGAGAGGAAGGGTGGGGAGGGAGAAGGTGAGAGAGAGAGAGAGAGAAACAGAGAAACACCAACCTTTTGTTCCACTTGTCTGTGCATTCATTGATTGAATCTTGTATGTGCCCTGACCAGCGATCTAATCGGCAACTCTGGTGCATCTGGATGATGATGTTCTAGCCAACTGAACTACCTGGACAGGGCAATTTTTATTGATTTTAGAGAGAAAGAGAGAGAAACGTTGATTTGTTGTTCCACTTATTTATGCATTTCTTGGTTGCTTCTTGTATGTGTCCTGACTGGGCATGGAACCTGCAACCTTGGCATATGGGGACGACATTATAACCAACTGCGCCACCCAGCCAAGGCCCATTGGTTGATTTTTTTTTAGCTTTCTTTCTTTCTTCTTTTCTTTCTTTCTTTTTTTTTTTTAATTGATCTCAGAGAGAGAGGGGCAGGGAGAAGGAGAAAAACATTGTTCCACTTATTTATCTACTCACTGGTTGCTTCTTGTATGTGTCCTAGTAGGAGATTGAACCTGCAACCTTGATGTATCCAGACAATGCTATAACCAACTGAGCAACCCAGCCAAGGCTGATTTTTATGTCTTTAATAAGGGGATTTAGAGGATCTATTTTTTCAATACTACAATAATTTTGTTTTATTATTTTTTTACTTTTCCCCCCTCCATTTACTTTATTGTATTTTCTTGCTGCTTGCACCCCCCTTTACCTTACTCCCTTCACCCCCTTACACCTCCTTCTCCCCTCCAATCAACATACTGTTGTCCATGTCCATGAATCCTTTTTCTATTTTTTTCTTTTTTAATATTTTATTTATTTTTACAGAGAAGGGAAGGGAGAGAGAAAGAAAGAAAAACATCAATGTGTGGTTGCCTCTCACGTGTCCTCCACTAGGGACCTGGCCTGCAACTGAGGCATATACCCTGACTGGGAATCGAACTGGTGACCCTTTGGTTCGCAGCCCATGCTCAATGCACTGAGCTACACCAGCCAGGGCTCTATTTTTTTCTTGAATGAGTTTTGATAGTTCATGTCTTTCAAAGAATTTGTTCATTTCATTCAAACTATCAGATTTATTGACATAAAGTCATTTATTATTCCTCCCATTTGGATGAGAGCCCTCTTCTGGTTTCTTTCTCTCCCCTCCCTTTATACCTGCTCTCTCTATTCAGTGGTTTTGAGGGCACTCTCAGTGTCATAGCTGAGAAAACCCACCAGATCACCAACATGTCACAGGTACTGAGACAGGGTCTGCCCAGGGATTGGAGTAAGAAGTGGCCACTTCTCTCTGGGTGGTCAGGAAAGACTTCCTGGAGGAGAGGATGCTAGCACTTTATGAAAAATAAGCAGACATGTATATGGGGTGGAGGAAGGGCATTGCAGGCAGGAGAGCTGTATGAACAAAACCAGAGAGGGGTGAAGTGACTTCACTTACGTGAGGGCTTGCCTGGGAAGTAACTCAGCTTTACCTGAGCCTATGCTGCGAGGAAGGGAGTAGAAAGAGGAAGCTAACCAGACTGACAGATCCTGCAGGGCCTTGAGTGCCAAGCTAAAGGAATTGGACTTTCTCTGGAGGGAAAGGAAGAGCCATTAAAAGGTTCTCAGCAGGGGCTGGCACAGTCAGCTGTGAACTTCAGCAGCATCATTCTGGTTTGGAGGGAGGCACCGATAGATACAGAATGGTAATGAGACTGGAGTCACGAACAGGAGGGAGATGGTTTGATCTAAGCAGGTGTGAGTAAGAGGAAGAACCTGGAGGTTGTGGCCTTGTTAATTTTTCCCAGCTTTTTCTTAGATGAAGTCTGGTCTGAGCTGCTTTTCCCAGCCCAGCAGGCTTATGGAAGGAGGTAACTTCACTAAGGCAGCAACGGGATGAGAGTTAGGGTGGGAACTGGGGTCAAGAATCTTTTAATCGCATGGATTATCTGAGAAGCCTGAGGACGAGAGGGAGCTAAGATCCTGAGTTGTGGCTGATCCTTGAGATGTGGAGGAGTCTGTGGAGAAGCTAAGGGCTGGGCAGTGGCCTGAGGCCAGAGCCAGTGCTCTTGGGAGCCTGTCTGGGCTAGGTTCTCTGCTAGAACCCAATCATTGGCCACATTGTTCAGAACTTCCCTGCCTCCATCCCACTCAGAAGGCAGCCTCCAAGGGGTCTGTCCTGTGGATGAGAACTTGGCAGGGCAGCTGGGCATCTTTCCTGAGGCCTGGGTCTTGATGGGTACAGAGCTCCCTGACAATGTCCTAGAAGAACAGAAGTCACAGCAAACTCTGGGTGCCAGTCAAGTATCTACTTCTCTGGCCTAAGTCAGGGGCCCAAGCTGGGCATCAGCAACCCCAGCCTGCGTCCTGGACCTTTTCTTCTGTGACATCAGCAGTTTGCACAAATGTCTTGAGCCTGTTCTCAATCACAGGGATATGTTTGTGACCAGAGTCTGAGCTCAAACTGGCAGCCAACACACCTCCTTCTGCTGCTTAGAGGGGCCCATTGTGTGCACAGACCTGGAGCCAGAGCTAGCTGGGCCCTTGAAGACCAGGCCTGCGGGAAAAGGGGAGACAGCCAAATGCCTCCCCTCTCACCACCCCTAGTGTAGCTGGTGAGATGGTCAATACTGAGCCTGCGATATATTAAAAAAATAACACTAAAGAACAGTGAAAATTAATAAAATTAATTTTGGTATTTGTACAAAAAGCAAGTACATCCCACATAACTTAAAAAAGATACAGGGATAGAGTTAACGTGTACGTAAAAGGCATATACAGTAATAGGAATTGCTCTGATCCCTGTTACAGTCACCAAGCTTTGTTGAGAATAAATAACTTTAATCAAGTCATACAACCAATAAATTGGCGAACTCAGAATTTAAACCAAGGTCTATCTGGCTGCAGAGACCTCTATTGCCTTAGCCTTGAATAATACCTACCTTGTATGGTTATTTGCAAGATTGAAAAATAATATGTGGAGCCCTGGCAGGTGTGGCTCAGCAGATTGAGCACTGCACTTTGAAGCAGAGGGTCACCGGTTCAATTCCCAGTCAGGGCACATGCCTGGGTTGCAGGCCAGGTTCCTGGTGGGGGGCACATGAGAGGCAACTACACATTAATATTTCCCTTTCTTTCCCCCTCCCTTCCCTTCTCTCTAAAAATAAATAAATAAGGCCCTGGCTCATGTGGCTCAGTGGATTGAGTGCTAGCCTGTGAACCAAAGGGTTGCCAGTTCAATTCCCAGTTAGGGCACATGCCTGTGTTTTGGGCCAGGTCCCCGGATGGGGCATGCAAAAAGGCAACCACACATTGGTGTTTCTCTCCCTCTTTCTCCCTCCTCCCCTCTCTCCAGAAATAACTAAATAAAATCTTTAAAAAAATAATAAAAGTAAATAAATAAGTAAATAAAAATAAAATTTATCAGAATTAATTAAAATATTAAAAAAATAATATGTGGAGAATTTGAGGTCTTGTTGTCCAGCATGTGTTGTCAGTTTGGCTCAAATAAACTCTTTTTTTTTTTTTTAAGATTTCATTTATTTATTTTTAGAGAGGGGAAGGGAGAGAGAAAGAGAGAGAGAAACATCAGTGTGTGGTTGCCTCTGATATGCCCCCCCCTGGGGACCTGGCCTGCAACCCAGGCATGTGCCCTGACTGGGAATCAAACCTGTGACCCTTTGGTTCGCAGCCCGTGCTCAATCCACTGAGCTACGCCAGCTAGGGCTAAATAAACTCTTATAAAAATTTAAAAATATACATGTAAAGTGTATGTAATGTGTTGAGTCCAGTGCCCACTGTAAACATTTATTTGCTTTCTATAAGGATGAGACAATGCGTTTGAAGTGCATAGCGCATGGTAAGCATTCAATAAAAGTCAACCTTTATTATCGTCACATCAGCATCAGCAGCATTGTTGTTTTCTTCAGTAAACTCAGAGGCCTTGAGGGCAGAATCATGTGTAGTTTGTTTCCCAGCCCCAGGCCTGGCACTGAGCCCAGCGCATATTAGCTCTTGGAGCGTGTTTGGGGAATGATCACTAGTGTACATCTCTGACCTTTTCTGCTCTATCTTTAACCTTGTCAGTTGAAGTTTACTTTCCTAAATGTTTAAGATGCTACCGAAGGCTCAAGCTGGCCATGACTGACTGCTGAGAATTTCTGTCATGAGTTCTTATAACTCCAAGTCCAGGCCCCTGCCGGACTTCTCCCCTGGGAGATAGACACTGCCAGGTGCCCTGCCCAAATTTGGCTCAGTGCATCATCGCCATCAAAAGTGGGATGTTATTAATGGCTGAATCTAATTTGAGGTCACCCAAGTCGACTTTGCCAAGTGTTGCCATGCTCCTGAGGTGCCTGTGGGACTCTTGTCCTAGGACCAGAGTCATGAATGTAACTCCCGTTCAGTTCCCCCATGACTGCAAAGACCTGTTCTAATTATTGTTTTCAAGGGGACATAATTTGGCTACACACACACCACACACACACACACACACACACACACACACACAGCTTTGGACCATGTGACTCCCCACACACAAACTTTGGCTTAATGCAGCCTTGGCCTGTTCCCTGGATCTTGATTAAAATTCCTGTAGGGCTCTGGAGGGGGTTCTGGCCTTAATTAGCTGTGTGAGCCTGGCTGCTGATGATGGTAAAGGAAATAATAATGATAATATGATAATTATAGTGATGGTAGTGTCTGCTGTTCATGAAATACCTACAGTGTGCTAGGCACTGTGTGAGGTGTCTTCCATATGTAATCTCAATAATTCCTCAAAACTACCCTGTGAATTAGGTATATTATTAATCTCATTGTGCATATGAGAACAATGAAGCTCAGAGAGATGAAGCCACTTGCCCAAGGTCACACAGCAACAGAAATAGAATTTGAGCTCAGATCTGTCAGATGCAAAACCCATCTTCTTAAATGTTTATACTGCACTGCAAGTCATTTAACCCCTTTGAGACTCCGTTTATTCAATTTATTCAACTGTCAAATAAGGACTCAGATTCATTTCATTGAAATGGTGCAATTAGTTGAAGATGTGTTTGTGAGGGTTGAGCTTGGTGCTTGGGTACGTAGGAGGTGCTCAACAAGTACTTCTTTCCAAGATCCTAGAACTTTTTGCTTCTAGAAGGGCTGATGAGGGCCTCATCCCTGAATCCTGGCTTAGATGACTTAGAATGTGGTGGTATATTTTTAAAAACTAGATTTAAAAGAGAACTAAAAAGTAATATATGCTTATTAGAAAAAAAAAAACCCAGGAGAGTATAAAGCAATCATCTTTTTATAGGGATAACCACTGTTGATATTTTCACATTCTTCTAGAAAGTTTCCACATTTTTTTCTTTGTTTGGTTTTAAAGATTTTATTTATTTATTTTCAGAGAGAGGGGAAAGGGGGGAGAAAGAGAAGGGGAGAAACATCAATGTGCTGGAGAAACATCGATTGGTTGCATCTCATCTGCCCTCCACCAGGGACACAACCCAGGCATGTGCCTTGACTGGGAATCGAACCAGCAACCTTTTGGTTTGTAGGCTGGTGCTCAATCCACTGAGCCATACTAGCCAGTATTCCACAGTTTTTAAATTTTATTTTATTTTATTTATTTTTATTTTTAGAGGGAGGGAAGGAGAAAGAGAGGGAGAGAAACATCGATTGAGAGATACATTGACAGGTTGCCTCTTGGATGCCCCAACTGGGGACCTGGCTCACAACCCAGGCATGTACCCTGACTGGGAACAGAACTGGCAACCTTTTGGTTCACAGGCTGGCACTCAATCCACTGAACTACACCAGTCAGGGCTCCACATTTTTTTTTATTATTTAACAAGATGAGGACATACTTCCAACTCAGTACACATAGGGAGAGAGAGTAATCAATTTGTTGTTCCACTATATACATTCACTGATTGATTCTTATATGCACCCTGAAAGGGGATCAAACCCACCACCTTGGTGTATTGGGATGAAGCTCTGACCAACTGAGCTACCCAGCTAGGGCTTATTCTTTTTAATGATTGTATAACATCCCATTTTTGAGATTTGTGCATTCATTCCACAGGTATTTATTGAGTCCTGTCTCTGTGCCAGGACTCAGTGTAGGTGCTGTTGATATAGCCATGAACAAGACTGAGTCAGGAAGCTCGTATCTTGTATGTAGCAGCCCTTACCCACGGACTTCCTAGTTGTTCCTAGCCCCTTGAACCAAAGACAATGGTGCTATGACCTCTGTGCACCTATGAGCATTAATCTGAAGCGGGACTCCTGTGATAAGTATTGTTAGTTCAAAGAGTTCATGTGCCTTTAGGATCTCGGGTGGTGCCCCCCATGCTGTACAAGGGTGTGGTGAGGTGAGATTTTTTTTGCTCCAGAGTGTGGCAACCTAGACTCTGTTGATCAGTCCTGCTGCAGGGCCTGCCAGGCTCTCGAACTATTTATAGTCCAGCCTAGCTAGACCAGCAGGACTTTAAAGGTCATCCCTTCCAGAGCCTGTTGGAATTCCACGTCCACTCTGTACCATCCTGGGTGGCAAGGTGGGCTGCCTGAACTTGAATCATTATAGTATCTTACTCAGAGAGCTGGTGTATCAGTGCTCATTATATAGGCAAAGAAATTGAGGCTCAGAGGGATCCCCTTGGGACTTGCCAGGACCAGAGAGCAAGTGACAGGGCCTGGATTGAAATCTTTGTCACCACATTGTGTGTCTATCCCCTTATACTGTTAAACTGAGAACAGCCACAGAAATAATAATCACACTACTGTTTATTGAAGGCCTATTCTATGCCAGGCTGGGCAAAATGCCTTTCAGGTATTGAATCTCAATATGCTGGGCAGTAGTATATTTTGCTCCTGTTATAAAGATGAGCAAATAGAGGCTTGCAGAAAGTCAAGTCACTTGTCCAAGGTCACAGAGCAAGGAACTTAAACCCAAGCCTGCCTCACTTGAGCTAAATTCTACATGGTCTCTCCAGGCTGAGAAGCCCCAGGTCTGTCAATATTCATTCATTTAACAGGTCATTTCACTTACTGATTACCTTGTAGATGTCAGGTACTTTTCCAGATGCTGGGGATACCCTACTAAACAAGAAAACAGGTCCCTGCCCTCATGGAACTGCCATTTTGGTTGGAGGGAAAAGGCCATAGACTAGTAAACAAATGGATAGATCATGTCATTTCAGGTGGGGGCTAGTAAGTGATCACCCACTGAACAGAAAACGAACAGCTTGAGCTTAGAGGACAGTCTTCAGCCAAGACTCAAAGCCAAGATATTCAGTCAGAAACTGGGATAATTTATTGAGCACTGGGATAAGTACTGGGGATATTGCATTGATCCAAAAGATATATATTCCCTTTGCAACAAATATGTTCCCTCCTAATTGGCCTGGGCCAGGCAAATGGTCCTGCTTTGTCTGTTCCTTTTGTTTTTAGTGGAACCTATTCCTGGGTCCTTGGGGCCAGGCGTGGGTCCTGGCTTGTCTCCTTGGCAGAGCCGGGAATTGGGGCCTCTGGAACGGGCAGTGTTTGTGTCTGTCTCAGCTTCCCTGAGGAGGAAGGGCCCACGTGTCACTGCTTTATCAGGCTCCTGGGCCAAGATCTTGGCTGGGGAGGGTGTGGATACCAACTGGGTCTATCTGTGGAGTCTCAAGAATGCTGGCCACAGGGCCAGAGTTGTGCCCTCAGCTTTTCAGTCCACAGCCTCGGGGCAGCCCTGCCCTGCTTGGTAGGGTGACTCAGGTAGAAATCAGAGCAGAGAGGAGGCCCCAGATCTGGGCTATTTATGGTCACTCTCTGGGGCCCCTAGGACCTCACCCCGGCTCTGGGACAGGCCAATTAGTTTGTGAAATCCGAGCCCTGTTTTGGGCACCAGCTGGTGTGCTGTCCATTTATAGTTCTGGGACAGCCTGGGTGCATGGGGGCTCTAGCAGTTTTTCTGGCTTAGAAGTTGGCAAGTGTTCATTTGTGGAACACATAGCATAGGAGATCCCTGCTGCATTCTGGAGACACAGATGAGTCAGACGAGGTCCCCACCTTCACAGTGCTCCCAGTCTGGTGGAGGACACAGATCTCCACACAGACAGAGGGGAGGGGCTCTAGGGGACTGCACAGTAATGGCTTTGGTGGATCTAGCGTGGGTGTCTGGGGAGGCTTCCTGGAGGGGTGATGTTTGAGCTGTGCTGGCACCTCCTGGGCTGTAGCCCCTTCCTCTTCCTGCTGAATGAACCTGTTCTGTGCTGGCATTCATTTCTCTGGTCACAGAAGCTGACTCTGGGTTTGAATCAAGCCCAGTGTCCGTCCTCTAGGAGCTCCCATTTTGGTGGGAGAGACAACCCTAACACACAAAATAGCAACAACAGAGTTCCGAGAAGTGTGGGGAGGGGTGGTTGATAGGTAAGAAATTCATATTTCTTGAGTCCCTAGCCTGTGCCACATGTTTTATGTCATCTCATTTAATGCTAACATCTCTCTGAGGTGTTGGAATTAAATTTTTGTCTGTCTGTCACCGCATTCTGTATCTATCCCCGTATGCTGTCACACTGAGAACAGCCACAGAAATAATAACCACACTTCTGTTTATTGAAGACCTATTCTGTGCCAGGTGGGGCAAAGTGCCTTTCAGGGACAAAATCTCAATATGCTGGGCAGTAGGTGCATTTTGCTCCCATTATAAAGATGAGCAAATAGAGACTCACAGAAAGTCAAGTCACTTGTCCAAGGTTACAGAGCAAGGAATTAAACCCAAGCCTGCCTTACTCTAGAGTTCTCTAGTAACTTCCCTAGAGGACTCTGGAGAATGACATTGTCATTCTTTTATAGACTAGCAGTTTGAGGACCAGGGAAGTGAATTACCTGGTCCATGGTCCCACAGCTAGGCAGTGCTGGAGATGGAATTCAAATCCAAGAGTGTGTATCACCAAATGATGTATTAAGGGTATTCTGTGCAAAGGTAATTGCATTGTCAAAGATGTGGAAGTTTGGATGCTAATAAGGAAGGAAGGAAGGAAGGAAGGAAGGAAGGAAGGAAGGAAGGAAGGAAGGAAGGAAGGAAGGAAAGAAGGAAGGAAGGAAAGGAAGAAAGAAAGAAAGGAGCTTCTGAGAACTCCCAGGAGATCAATGTGATTGGACTACTCTATGGTGAGATTAGGGATGTGGAAAGAGAAAACCAAAGAGGTAGGCAGGGCTAGGTCCTGGAGAGCCTTGAAGTTGGATGAAGGGTACAGGGGAGCCAGAGCAGGGCTTTAAGCAGGGTAGGAACATGACTAGTTATAGCAGGGACATCAGTTGCACCCCTGGGTAGGGGTGGGGGCTCTATGAGTCAGGATGCTTTTGTCTGCAAGTCACAGGAGCCCAGTTCAAAGGGTTTTAAACACTGAAGAAAGTGTGTTTTATTTCCAGAATACCTAAAGGTAGCCTGGCTCCAGGGTGACTATTTTAAGGTCTCACCATTCTCAGTGTGTGGACCCCAGCCCTTGTGGTCAAAAAGTGACTCATTGCTTTAGGACCAATTTTCCTTCCAGCAACTTCTAAAGGCTAGAGGAGAGGAAAGAAGGGAGTGTACTTTCCTTTATATCTCATTGGCCGAACTGTATCACTTGCCTTTTTCTAAACCAATCACAAGCAAGAGGGATGGATGATCATGAGTATCTTTGACCAATCAAGGATCTTCCCCTTGTGTTGTGAGGATGCCCAGCCTATGGGGCTCAGGCATCTGTTAGCAAGGAGAAAAGGGCAGGGGGCTGGTTTGAATGTCAGGTAGACTGTGATGTGTCCTACCTCTCTCACCCCTTGAGACATAATCCAGCATTCAGTCTTGGGGTAAGTCATTGCTGTAATGATGAGGATAAGTCATTTGTAGTTCTAGTCCACCAAAACTTTGGGCCTAGGCTTAGTTCTCTCACAAAAACCTGCTCTTATTTTCAACATAACTTCTCTTCCAACCCCCAGACATTTCCAATTCCCTTTCGATTTCACCCGTTTGCCTTGGTTCCTATCTGAGCCTCCAGTGGGTGTTCAGTCTCCTGTGACAGAAATAGCTTCTTACCTGTTTGTTTGTTTGTTTTTCTTCAGGGAGCTGGGCCAAGAACTGCTTCCTCACCCCATCTTGGCTTGTCCATTCATAGTCAGAGCATACTGCTTGGGTCTTGACAGCAGACCTCAGATGTCTAGCAAGCCAGATGGCAGAGGGGAGAGGAAGGGAGCCTGCCCAAGGGCTAGCAGGGATAGGCACCTTTCAGTAGGGCAGCAGAGGGGGCAGCCTGGCTGGGAGAAGAGAGACTAGTGCTTGGGCAAGTCTTTTAACCACCTTGATATACAGATTGTCTTCCTGGTAGCTCATTTCAGAGGTGAGGACACTGCTGCTCATGAGAATTGGGAATAGTCCAGATGCCAGGGCACATGTGGCAGACACTATTGGCTACCTGCCTACCAACTATTTTCCCTTCTTCCTTGCTAAGAGAAGCCTGATTTTATTGGGTAGAAATGTGCACAGTTCCAGAGGCTGAATTTTGATTGGTCTAAGTCACGATTATTCTCTCTTGACAATGATTGTGCTAGAAGTGGGCCTGCAGCCCACATGGGTCACTAAAGCTTCATGGAGTTGTTTACCTCTCTGATAAGAGGGAGGTGTTAAGAGACAACGCTTCTTCCTTTTTCTTTTAAAATTTTTGTTTATTTATTTTTAGAGAGAGGGGAAGGAAGGGAGAAAGAGAGGGAGAGAAACATTGATGTGTGAGAGATACATCCTTCAGTTGTCCCTCGCACACCCCCAATTGGGGACTCAGCCTGCAACCCAGGCATGTGCCCTGACCGGGAACTGAACCAGTGACCCTTCAGTTCATAGGCTGGCACTCAATCCACTGAGCCACACCAGCCAGGGCTACAACCCTTTTTCTATCTGTCTCCTCCTTTCCTACTTTGGGTTTTGTTGACTGTCTTGAGCTGTGGCAGCCATTTTGTGGTTACGAGGGGAGGGCCAAGAGAATGGCAGAGAGGCTTACCCTGAATCTGGTGTCACTGAGCCACTGAACCCATCCTGAAATCACCTTCCTCTAGACTTAGTGTTATGTGATATCATAAATAACTTTATTGCTTAAGGCATTGTTATCATATATTCTATTATTTGCAGCTAGACTTACCTAATTCATATAGCAAGAGTGACCAAAATGTTTGATTACCAATCAGCTTCAATTGATTGGTAACGGCTGCTGTAGAACACTACGATTGATTCATGATGTATTCCAAGAGCAAGGGATAAAGAATTGGCAGTGCAAGTCTTTTTATCATCTTGATATATAGTCCTACCTAGGTCCAGCCCAATACCTGGCACAAGCAGGTACTCAAACCCCTCCCCCCACTTGTCTCTGAATCCCTCCTCCCACCAAGACGTTCTCAGCTCAACCCTGTCATCATGTTACCTTTCACTTCCAGCTGCCAGTGTTAGTGAGATCTTCCTTTTCTCGAAAAGCATGGGATCTAGGCCATAATCAAGACTTTTTCTATTGCAAATATCAGAACTTCTCTTGACATGGCAGCCTGACTTTTTAAAGGATGAGTATCAGAAACTGGAACATTAGCAGGTGTCTGGCAAGGCATTCCAAATGCTGTTTCTCAACATGCGTTTCCACTGATGTTCTTTCCCTAACCAGCTTTCCCCTCTTCTTTGTCCCCACAGCAGAAGGTGGTTGACCTCCATAGCAAATTTGCTCAAGACATCAGTCTAGAATGTCTCCCAGTCTCAATCTGGGAAGCCAAGTGTGGGTCAGGTGTTCAACCCTGGTCCTGCTAGCATAGGCAGGCAAGAGGGACCACATATCATAACATGACTTTATGGGTCAGTTGGGCAGAGAAGTAGATCTGGACTGCTGTTCTTCAACTGTACTGTATAATATGGTCACCATTAGCTCCATCTGACTATTTGAATTTAATTTTAAATTAGTTACAATTAAATAAAAAGTGCCCTGGCTGGTATGGCTCAGTAGATTGAGTGGCCTGCAAACCAAAGGGTTGCCAGTTCGATTTCCAGTCAGGGCATGTGCCTGAGTTACAGTAGTGGATGCTAAGAGGCAACCACACATTGATGTTTCTCTCCACCTTCTCCCTCCCTTCCCCTCTCTCTAAACATAAGTAAAATCTTTAAAAAAATTAAATAAAAAGCCTATTCCCTGTGTCCGTATGGAGGTCTGTGTCCCTCAGTAGGCTGCAAGCACTGTGAAGGCAGGGACCTTGCCTGACTCAGAATAAAAAGTGCAACTCCTTACTGTACTAGCCATGTGTATATATAGAACATTTACATAATCACAGAAAGCTCTATTGGACAATGCTACTCTAGAAGGTGTCCACTATACTCAGTGGTGATTGGTCAGAGCTAAGAACACCTAGACACCTATATTGGTTAGAGAACAAGCTATGCTGCTATAACAAGAAACCCATAGCATACTATGGCTCCTTGGTCTCTTAGGTAACAGTCCAAAGCTGACATGACCTCTCTGAAGTGCCAGCATCCATTTATTTCTGTGTTGGTCAGTCTTCCGTAGAGTGTGGCTCATGTCCTCATAGTCAAGATGGTGCTTCACCCATCTGTATTTCAGCCAGCTCAACCCTGCCAGGGGAAAAGAAGGGGAAAGAAAGGGTATATCTGTTTCTTTAATAGACAGAACTTGATTGTTGCACACATCACTTCTGCTCTCATCCTATTGGCCAGACTTGTTCACATGAGCACTTATATAGCTGCAAGAGAGCCTGAAAAATGAAGTCTTAAGCTGGGAGACTATCACTATATTGGAGGACAATTAGGACTATGTCATTCAACCCCTCCTTTTTGCAGATGAGAAGACTGAAGAGATAGAGGCAGACCATGGGACAGTGGCAGCACAGTCACATCTCCTGACTTACATCTTGGTGCTCCTTTACTGCCTTGATGCAGCTGTTGTCTGTTACCTTTAAGCAGCCACCTCAAATGTACAAACACTTCTACTTACTTGGTTAGAAATTAGTCACATGGTCACACCTAGCTGTAAAGGAGTCTGGGAAATGTAGTTTTCTAGGTGGCCCTGTGTCTACAAACCAGAGGAAAAATGAGAGAATGGATGTTGGAATGCATCTAGTATTTTCTACTATAAAGTCAGAGACTTTAGCCTAGAGGAGGACAGTGACATTAGACATAGATTAAACTCAATGAATTAGTGAAAATTGTGGTGTGTGCTCCATGAGAGCCCATGTCACAGTGGTAACTGCTGACCTGTCCCCTAACCAGTCAAGTACATGAAGGAGGTCTCGCCACATTTCAAGAACTCTGCCAGCGGGACCTCAGTTGGCTGGGACTCACTTCCTGCCTCACCCCTTCAGCGGCAGCCTTCCTCCCCTGGCCCCCCACCCCGAGACCTCAACGATACCAAACACTTGTCCTTGAAGATGGCATATGTCTCGAGGAGGTGTACCCCCAGTGACCCGGAGCCCAGGTAAGCTTTGTGTGGGGAGCATCTCAGACAGGCATGCTCTGACGTTGTTAGGTGGTGGGGCCAAAGGAAAGATACAATGCTTGAACATGGTAGGTGTTGAAGAAATGTTTGTAGAATGATGCAAGAGTGAAGTTATGGGGCTGAGGGTGTGCTTTGCTTTTCTCTTCTTCCTCTGGGCAGTTCACATCTGAGGAGGAACTTGGTCTGTGGAGGGCCCTGGATTCCAGTCTGGTTCTCCTTGAACTTAGTCTCCTTTCCTCACTGACCATCAGATTCCCCATTGTGACCTAAGGTCGTTGGACTCAGTAATCCTTTTAAGTCTCTTCCGACTTTGCTGAGGTTCTGAGCTGTCTGGTAGCATTTGTGTCAGGGCCATGGCAGGTTATCATCCTTCACATTGGAGCAGCCCTTAAAAGTTCATTGATGATATGATTGACACCAGCCAATATTATTGTGTTTACCACATGCAATTTTGCTTAACTTTCACAGCAACCCTATAAGCAAAGTCCTATTATTTTACCCCATTTATTAGATGAAGACAGAGAGAGGAAGTAAACTACCCAAGGTTAATCACACAACCAGGAAGGGATGGGACTTACCTCTCTCCAGGTAGCCCCCTTTGCTTTAGAAGCTACAGGTGCCTGAGTGATGGGGGTGGCTGAGTGGAGTGCATGTTGATCAAGTGGGGTATGCAGGATTGGGGGTGGTGTATGTATGGCATAAAAGCCTGTGCTGTGGGTCCTAGTTGCATCCAAGGTTCAGTGTCTGTCAAATACCCAACATTGGCCTGGAGGGTCAATTAATGTTCAGCATCCAAATCTCCTGGCTCTACTTGATGACCTAGCCCTACTCTGCCCCCATGAGGCAATTCACAGGTCACTAACAGGTGTTCCAACAAGGGGGCCTTTTGTGTTGAGTGAAGGTGATGTGGTATTAGTCCTTCCTGAAACTCCTAGAACCTTAGGTTAATCATGATTTCCAGCCTGATCTTGGGCATCATCTGAAGCATATGTGTACATATATTCCTTTCTTTTTTAAAAAAAGACTTCTTTATTGATTTGAGAGAGAGAGAGAAAGGGAGAGAAACGTCAATTTGTTGTTCCACTTATTTATGCATTCATTGGTTGCCTCTTGTATGTGCCCTAACAGGGATTAAACTCACAGCCTTGGTGTATCAGGATGATGCTGTAACCAACTGAGCTACCTGGCCAGGGCTGTTTGTGTATTTCTATATGTGTGCACATGTAGATGGCATGTAAATGCAAGTGTTTGTATGTATGCGTGAGCATTTGCAAGGGCATTGGTATAGATTTGTGCATATGTTTGTGTGTTTGTTAATATTTATATATGTATATGCATGTATGTACATGTGGTTTACCATATAAATATATCTGTAATTACATGTGTAACTTGAATATAACTGGGATTCCATATTAGTTTAATATCTCAGTCAAAGGAACACAATTCCGGAACTAAAACATAATGAAAAACATTTCACTTTTACTTAGGGTTATATTGGGCTGCAAGTAGCAAAAACCCCAATAAGTAATGGCTCAAATAAATGAGAGGTTTATTTTCCCACATATTTAAAAAGTCCAGGGGTCAACTGTTTATTTAGGCTACTATCACTGCTCAAGAATGCCCTCAAGGAATCAGGCTTCCAACTTTTTCCTCTGCAATCCATTTTTTTAAAAGATTTTATTTATTTATTTTTAGAAAGGGAGGGAAGGGAGGGGGGGAGAGAGAGAGAGAGAGAGAGAGAGAGAGAAACATCAATGTGCGGTTGCTGGGGGACATGGCCTGCAACCTAGGAATGTGCCCTGACTGGGAATCGAACCTGCGATGCCTAGTTCGCAGCCCGCGCTCAATCCACTGAGCTACACCCGCCAGGGCTGCAATCCATTTTTTAAAAAAAGATTTTTTGAGAGTATGTTTGTTCAAGCTGGGGTCAGTGAGATAAAGGAAGGGCTAGGGGTAGAGAAACAACAGGAGGGAGCCTAGGCAGTGCTCTGCTTTGGATCTCCAGAAGTAGGAAAGAAGTGAGGCAAGAAGTGAGCCATGCTGGGCTGCGCGAATTCACTGAGAAGTAAAAGACACAACGACAGAAGTGAGCCGAGGCAGAGCTGCTGTGAGCTCACTGAAAAGTCTGAGAAAAGGGAGACTTGGAGACAGGTTGAAGGGACGAGCCCGGGAGGAGCTGCTGCCCCCTGTCCTCTTGTTGCAAGTCTCATGGGGATCTTTAGAGTTTAAGAGAGAAAAGCAACGATGTATGCCTGGGAGGGAAGAAAGGCGTGGGTGTGCTCCAGAGAAAGCCTGCTCCTCTGCCACCTTTATTGTGTATTTTCTGCTTCAAAGCAGGATGGTGGCTGCACCTCCAAGCATGTCCATATTCCTGACAGGATGAAGGCAAAAGGGAAAGGAATTTTTCTCCTGTAAATTTTGTTCTATGGTTGCATAATAAACATTCCTAAATTTTAGTGTCTTAGAAAATAATGGTTCATCTTTTCTCACAACCCTCTCTGGTTCAGCTGTCCAGTTCTTCTCCTTGTGGTGTCTGCTGGGGCTGGAGGTCCAGGATGGCTGCTTTGTTCGCATGTCCACTGCTTAGTTCGGATGGCTGGAGCAGCTAGGGGCTAGCTGAGCCTTCCTCTTTCTGTATGTTCTCTCCAGGTGGCTAGCTTGTTTTTCTTCTCAGGGTGGTTGGACTCAGGGTAGTTGGATTTCACGGTGGCTTGGGAATGTGCCAAAGTGTCACTTCTGACACTAGTTTATTTGTTAAACTAAGTCACAAAGCCAAGGAGAGGAGAAGTGGACCATGTGTGCAGGGAGGGATAGATTTGGCGGAGGCCGGTTTTGGAGACTAACCACCATATCTAGGAAAGAATTACCTTTCATACAGAACTGGGTCACGTGAGTCTGGGAATGAAAGTATTTTGCGTTCTAGCTGTGCAGTAGAGGAAGACAAAAGCAAAAGGAGTTGGAGTGGGTGTTGCCTGAGCCCTCATTCCGTTTGGGCCCCGCCTCATCTGTTACAGAAAGGCCAAAGGGGAGCAGATCTTTAATGTCTCACAAAACATTTAAAAGTCTTCTCTCTGTCACTGTTCCCCTGAGTACCTCCCTGGAAACCTTCCCCAACACTTGCCTGTATGGCTTTTTATCTTCCTCCCTTTTACCTACTCCATTACTCTAGCGCTTTTTATATAGACCGACTTGGCCTATCAAGCCTCTTTGGTTTTTGTATTTTTTCCTTCTAATTAGTGCATTACTTTGGTTCTGTTCCACAAAGGAGAACCTGGGAGCTGGCTCGGGAAGGCAATCCTTCTCCTTAGAAACCAGGAAAAAAAGGCAAGATAAAAAATCTTCACACAGCAATAATTTTGGCCCCGTTATATGTGTTTGGTATGTGTGTGTGCCTATGTGTGTGTATATCTCATAATCTCTTGTCCCTATACCCTGTAAGGCCCCAAGAACTGTGGCTGGATCCCTAGCAGTGAGTATCCCTCTGATTCTCATGGATACCACTGTGGTTTCTTTTGGTTTGCGGTAGATGGGGTTTCTTGGGCCAGATCTCCATTGGTCAGCAGCAGCAGTGGACAGACCCCCCCTCTACCTCCCTTGTGCCTGCAGGTATCTGGAGATCTGTTCAGCAGATGGTCAAGACACCCTCTTCCTGAGGGCCACGGATGAGGCTAGTGCAAGGTCGTGGGCAACTGCCATCCAAGTCCAGATCAGTGCTCTAATGCCCTGGGTCAAGGACGAGCTGCAGGCACTGCTGGCAGCTACCAGCACAGCTGGCAGCCAGGACATCAAGCATATCGGCTGGCTGACTGAGCAGGTGCCTGCTGGGCTGGGGACCTATTTTTCCCTCTCTTCCCCTCCCCTGGAGCTGACTCTATTCCCATTGTCTCTGTACCCTGGCCCTCTGACCTCCCCCTTCCCTGCCCCTCTTTACATCTGCCTTGCCCCCTGCAGCTGCCCAGTGGGGGTACAGCACCCACCTTGGCCCTGCTGACTGAAAAGGAGCTGCTCCTCTACTGCTGTCTCCCCCAGACGCGTGAGGCCCTGAGCCGGCCAGCCCGGACTGCCCCACTCATCACCACCAGGTACCCACGGACAGGCAGGAGTGTGTGTCTCATCCAGAGCTTGAGGGGATGATGCTTTAATGGGCTTTAGAAGCTGGGGACTTCAGCCCCATTTTGCCCTGAGTTATTCCCCTGGGGGTCCGAAGCTATCACTACCCTGCCTGGGCCTTGGTTTCCTCATCTGTAAAACAGGGGCTTGAAACAGAAGGACATGAAGTCCTACCAGGCACTCACTCTTTGACACTTACTCGGCCCAACCTTGGGCTGCATGGTTGGGGGACAGTGAGCTGACCCCATAGTCTCTGCCCTCAGGGAGCACCAGGTCTGGTGAGGGACACTGACCTAGGAACAGCCCTTACAGTGCAGAAGTAGGAACCACTTAACTCTACCTGGCTTGTGGGGGAAGGCTTCAGGCAGGTGACATTTGAGATGGACTTTGACAGATGTGTAGTAGAAGTTTGCTATTGAAGAAAGGGTGGATGAGCACCTCATAGAGCAAGAAAAACGTAGTCAAAGGTACAGAAGCATAAGGGCCATAGTGTGTTCATGGAGTGATAAGTATGCTATAACCAGCATGTAGAACTGCACAGGAAATGGAGAGAAACGAGACAGGGAGTTGGCAGGGCTTGATTTTGCAGATCCTCTGTTGCCTAGTTAAGAAATATTAGCTTTATCTTAAGAGTTGTGGCAGAGTTGAAGAGTTTTAGCCTGGGAGTGATGACAGGTTGTTTTAAAAGGATCCCTGTGGCTGCCAGGTGGAAAATGCACCTGAGGGGCAGGATGGAAGCTGGGCAGCTTCTGCAGAGAGACAGTGGAGGTGGGGAGAGGCAGCAGATGGAGAAGAAAGGCCGCATTTGCATTGAAAAACACTTGGGTGGTAAAATTAGCCCAGTTTAGCACTTGCCAGATGGGAGGGTGAGTGAGGTGTTCAGATGAATGGATGAACGGGAGGCTTGGAGCTTGTGTCTGGGCAGGCAGTGGGGCTGGGGGTGAGAGTACAAAGGGAGAGGGTTGGAGCAAAATGCTAAGTTGAGTCCAGAGTGTGGGGGATGGATAGGGAGCTTGGATAGGAAATTGGGGACTCGTAGGTCTGGAGCTCAGGGCTGGAAAGTGGGGGTCCAGGTATCATCAGCAGCTCCAAGGAGAAGCTGAAGCTACGAGAGAGGGGAGTACAGAGTAAGGAGCTGCGATTCAGAACTCTGAGGTCTGTTGCCCAGAGAGGTTCAGTGAGTTGCCCAAAATTACAAGGCAAGTGGAAGTCAAGCAGGGTCTGGGCCCTTGTCACCCATGTCTCCTCACCCTGGGCTAAACTGTGGCCCATGTGTCAGAAGCCTGCTGCCTACTAGGGATAAGTAGGTCATGGATTGCTGACCTGATCAAGTGACTCATTAATTTTGGCTATAGATGTTTATTGCACACCTACTATGTGACAGGCATTGTTTTAGTTGCTGGGAATATAGTGATGAAGAAATCAGATAAAAACTTGTACTCTAGATGATATTCTAGTGAAAAAGACAATAAAAAGCAACTGAAACTAATAAGTATAATTTCTGGTACCATGATGAAAAGCAAGGCTAGTGAGTGGCAGGGGTACTGTTTTATACAGAGAGGTCAGGGAGGGCTTCTCAGAGGAGATGCCATTTGAGCAAAGTCTGAAGGAAGTGAGGGAGTGAACAATGCAGATCATCAGGGAAGAGTATACTAAGCAGAGGGAACGGCATGTGTAAAGGTGCTGAGGCAGGAGTGTGCTTGGTGTGTTTGAAGACGCTGGTGCAGCTGGAGCTGTGGGAACGAAGGGGAGTGTGCCATGAAATGATCTATAAGTCAGTCACTGTTGGTCTGGAAAGTCCTGTCCCCCCATCAGGTGGTGAAGGAGTCACAGGGTCCCTTCCCAAATCTTGCCCTTGGCCAAGAACTATTTCCCTGCTGCCTGAGGCCTCCTACTTAGCCCTTTGCCCTCCCCACCCCCTGCCCCAGGTTGGTACACTCAGGCCCTTCCAAGGGTTCAGTGCCCTATGATGCAGAACTCTCCTTTGCCCTGCGCACGGGCACACGCCATGGTGTGGACACTCACCTGTTCAGCGTGGAGTCACCACAGGAGCTGGCTGCCTGGACCCGCCAGCTAGTGGATGGCTGTCACCGGGCTGCTGAGGGTGTGCAGGAGGTGTCTACAGGTGGGTTGGTTGGTCTGGGAGTGCCTCTCTGGTAATAAGTCTTGTATCCCTAGAGACACTCAAGCTTCCATCTTTAGGGTGCTTTAGGAGGGAGAGAGAATGTGGGATTTGGGATCTCCAAGGGCCCTCTGTTTTGAGTGTGTAGGTGCCCTGGTAGGTAGAGAGACTCTTTTCCTTGGGGCTTTTCTGGCCCTGACTTTGTGGTTCTGCTAATGAGAATTTGGGAGATGGCATTTGGAGCAGGGTTACCAAAATGAAACATGGGATACCTGCTTAAATTTGAATTTCAGATAAACATCAAATTTTTTTAGTATAAATATGTCCAAATTATCCATTATTTACCTGAAATTCACATTTAACTGGGTAATTCTACAAGTTTTTAAGGTCTCCAAGGGCGATGTGGATGGATCTGCTGATGCCTTTGTAGGGAGTGGGCCTCCTGTCCCTCTTTCCACTTTTGGTGCTGTTGGAAGTAGGACTAGGAGTGGGGTATAATTTTCCTGTGGGCCCACCTTTCTTATTTTTGGGTGGGGGTGACTCACTGCCGAGTGGGTGTACAGATGGCATGACAGACAGGGAGCCTCCCATCACTAGTGGTATTCAAGTTCCACTTTTGGAGCTGCTGGTTGGGGTCTGAAGTAGGGCCTGTGGTCTCTGAGGGCCAGCTGTGCCTATTCCATGTGCCCTCCCCATGGCCACGTGTCCTCTCTGCAGCCTGCACATGGAATGGCCGTCCCTGCAGCCTCTCTGTGCACATTGACAAGGGCTTCACACTGTGGGCAGCTGAGCCAGGTGCTGCCCAAGCTGTGCTACTCCGACAGCCCTTCGAGAAGCTGCAGATGTCCTCAGACGATGGTGCCAGTCTCCTATTCCTGGACTTCGGGAGTGCTGAAGGAGAGATTGTGAGTGGAGGGGGAGGGGGCTATGCTCTCCTGGATGCCAGGCTAGATGGAGCTCTTGACCCTTCTTTCCATCCACCCTGCAGCAGCTGGACCTGCATTCGTGCCCCAAAACCATGGTCTTCATCATCCACTCCTTCCTCTCGGCTAAAGTCACCCGCCTGGGGCTCTTGGCTTAGAGGTCGCCAGATGCATTAGCCCCAAGGAGGGGTGTCCACTCCATGGCCTGATCTGGCCCTCCACCGACTGCTCACTACTGGGCTGAGGCAAGGGAGAGGAAAGGAACAAGAATGCAGAGAGACCCAGCCCCTGAGGAGGCTGGGATAGTCTTGGGGACTGGGACCCAGATTCAGGACACAGTGGATCCTGCCTGTGATGGGGTAGTCTCCCTGCTGCCCCTGTCCCCATCTCCCCACCAGTGCCTTTTGCAGAGAGATATTTTGTGTACACAGAAGCCATTCCAAGCCTGGGACCTGCCCCTGTGGGGATCAAGACCCCAGCCAACAACTGCCAACCCTCCTAGAGGCCCCCAAGCCACCTGCAGAGACCCCATCTGAAGCAGGAGTTCCCTGGGGTCTGAGGCAAGAGAAAGAGGAGGAGCCTTTCTGTTCATTTCTACCCTCAGCTCCACCTCCTTGGGGCATGTGGTTTTCCCCTTCATTCTCTCTTTCCTCCATATTCTTGGCTAAATAAACGGCCTGCGAGCACAGAGGCAGTCTGGCCTAGTGTCTGTGTTTTTGTGCCTTGGCCTCTGGGTCTGGTGGTGGTTGGAGCAGACTGGAGACTGGGGTCCCTTTCCTGGGAGAAATGCAGGCCTTTAATCATAGGGCCAGAAAGCGTATCGGTTATCTATTATTGCATAAGAAATTACCCCAAAGTTTAATGGCTTAAAACAGCAAACATTTATTATCTTTCAAGTCCTGTGAATGAGGACTTGGAGAGGGGCTAAGCTGAGCTGTTCTTGTCTCAGGGTAGATCGTGGGGTTATAGTCGAGATGTCGGCTGGGGCTGTGCTCATCTGAAAGCTCGACTGGGGCTGGAGGATCTGTTTCCACTATTGCTCACCCATTGCTGTTGGCAGGAGGCCCCAGCTCCTCACCACATTTATCTAACCATAGGGCTGCTTGAGTGTGCTCATGACAAGGCAGCTGGCTTCCCTCAGAGTGAGTGACACAGAAGGGAGGGCCAAGAGGAATCCACCATGCCTTTTATGAGCCAGTCTTGGATGTCACATCCTGTCACTTCTGCTTTATTCTGTTCATTAGGAGTGAGTCATTAAACACAGGCCACACTCAAGGGGAGGGGAATTCGTTTCCATCTCTTGAAGAAAAAGAATGTCAATGACTTTATGGACCTATTTTAAAACCATCATAGAGAATCTTAGGCCCCTTTCCTGCAGAAGGGAGGACATATGGAGCTGCTTAGTGGAATATTCTTTGGAAGTTGTACCATGTTGGCTGGAAGTGAGTTTGCCATGTTTACAACAACCTGTGTGCTTGCGTTGTCCAGGAAACCACAGTGACAACAGTAATGATAGCGTACATTTACAGAGTGCCCACTGTCAGCCAGACACCATTCATGTGTGTCCTCCCTGGATCCTCGCCACACATCTTTATGGTAGGCACAATGCTCTCCATCTCCTGAGTAGGAAAACTGGGACTCAGAGGGGGAGAGTGACTTGCTCAAAGTCACACAGCTATAGAATGTCTGAGCTTCAATTTTCAAAGCAGGTCTTTCTGACTTGAAATGCTTGTTCACCTTAGAGACTTTCTGACCCTGTGCTATCCATTAGAAATATAATGTGAGCCACACATGTAATTGCAAATTTTCTAGTGGCCACGTTAAAAAAAGTTTAAAAAAAGATGAAAATAATTTTAATAATACATGTAATTTAACCCAATAGAGCTAAAATATTATCACTTTAACACATAATAGAAGAATTTATTAATGAAGTGTTTTACATTCTTTTTCTTGTATTAAGTCTTTGACATTTGGTGTACATCTTACACTCACATGCATCTCTATTGAGATGCCAAATTTTCAAAGGAAATACTTGATTTGCATTTAGATTCCATAAAATTTGCAGTTTAAAAAAGTAGATTCTGCCCTGGCTGGTGTGGCTCAGTGGATTCAGCACTGACCTGCAAACCAAAGGGTTGCTGGTTTGATTCCCAGTCAGGGCACAGGCTTGGGTTGTGGGCCAAGTCTCCAGTGGGGGCCACGTGAGAGGCAACCACATATTGATGGTTCTCTCTTTCTCTTTCTCCCTCCCTTCCCTCTCTCTAAAAATAAATAAATAAAATCTTAAAAAAAGAAAAAAGTAGATTCACTTACCTAACTTGTTCTAAACATACCAAAGTTTCCCAATAACTAAAGTTAATGTCAGTTTTTACATTGAAATTCATTTAAATTTAGTTTCTCATTCATACTGCTGCATATCAGGTGCTCAGTAGCCACATGTGACTAGAAGCTATTTTACAATATTAGGCTAAGCAGTTCTGATCAAGTCTCCCCATAAGGAAACTGAGACCCACATGAAGTCACATAACAAGCTGGAGCTAGAGCTTGTTCTAGAAACTGGGGGAAATGTAGGTAAGCAGAGATATTCCAGCCTTGCTTACTCATCCATCCATCTACCTATCCATCTGTTAATCCATTTTTTTTTTTTTAATTTATGAGGGAGGGAGCCAGGGATGGAGAGACAGAGAGGGAGAGAAAGAGAGAAAGAAACATGTTCCACTTATTTATGCATTCATTGGTTGACTCTTGTACGTACCATGACTGGGAATCGAACCTGTAACCTTGGGATATTGGGATGACACTCTAACTGAGCAACCCTGCCAGGGCCTGTTAATCCACTCTTCATTTGAGAGATATCTAGTACTTACCTACTCTGTGCTTGTCCTTGAGGCCAGAAGCTAATTTTTTGGTAGCCAGACTGACAGGTCTCCATGTACAGAGTAAACAAAGTCAGTACCTCTCACAACCAAATGTGTGACTCAGATTTGACTGATACATGGAAATAGCAGAGAGGCTAGTGGGACTCTGACCTGCTCTGGGGGGTTAGAGTAGGTTTCAGAAGGAGACCTGAAGCTGATGTCCAACTGAAGGAGCATGCTCAAGATCAGCTACTACTGCAATAATGCTGTGGAAAAACACAACCCAATCTCAGTGGCCATAGCAACAAGCACTTATTTTCATGCCCCTGAGGCTTCATGTTGACTGCAGTTTGACTATTAGAAGCTTGGTTTGCTGGGTGGTTTGGTCCAGACTGTGGGTAGGGCTCAGGTCTCCTCTATGTTCACTCCTTCTGGAGCCTAGGATGAAGGGTATATGCTCTTAGGGCAGGCTCTTCTCATGGCAAATCACTGGAGTTCAAAGACAAGCAAACTCACAAGCACATTTATGTCCTCTCGGCATTACATCCACTCTCATTCCTTTGGCAAAAATGAGTCATGTAGCTGAGTTTGACATCAGTGGGGTAGGAGGAGGGGAGGAGTAATTGCTCAGTAGCAATTAGAATGATCATCAACCCATAGGAGTTAGTCAGGTGGAAGGAGTAATAGCATCCCAAGTGACAGATTCCAAGGTGGGATGGAACATGGTGCCCCCAAACACCTGGAATCTGTGGGGTTGTTTTTATTACCTTCACTAATCAAGACACAACACTGTACAAGACTCCACCACATGACAACTGAAAGTGGACCCTTGTGGTTGGACTGTGGTGAGTGATGGGGGTGGTGGTGGGAAATGGTCCCTGGCACCCATGTGGCTGGTATGTGTGTGGGGCAGGCTACTAGGGATGTTAGGAATGACTGTTGAGTATGTGAGTGTGCATGTGTGTAGGTCGGGGCAGCATAACAGGCACCAGGAACATCCCTCATGCTGCCAGCTTTGCCCCATGGGTAATTAGAACTAGCAAAATAGTAGCTCAAACATCCTCTTACCTGCTGCCTCCTGCTCCGGGCACAAAGGAAGGAGGTGACATCTCCCCATGGGGCTGTTAGGGTGAAGGTTCAGATTTGAAAAAGCACATTACTAAGAAGCCAGGAGACTTGGGTTCAAATCCTAACTCTTCACTGATTCCCCGGTTGGAAGCTCTAAAAAGTGGCTTTCTACCAGCTCTAAAATTCCCCTCTTGTGATTCTAAGAGGACAAGACTGAGAGTAAAGAGGGAAGGACCATGGTTAAGTAATAAGTAGGACTTGAAATGGAACTGTTATGCTTGGAAGGACAGGGTCTGTGCTTGGGGTCACCAGAGAAGGAGAAGGAACATTTTCTTCCCTTGGTGTGGTGGGCGGGAGGTTAACCCCCTCAACATAACTTCTATTGGGTTATAGGTGCTGCCACCATGATGGGGCTTCCCCTTGGCCAATGAGGAGAGGACATCTGTGTGCAGTAAAAAATTTGGCAGTAAACCTGAATATTTCTCCACTGAGAGTCTTTAGATCCTAGAGTGTCCAGGAACATGTCTCTAAAGTCTAAGAGTTTTCCAAGAAAAATTCTGAAATTTTGTACTTTCAGAATGGTGCTATGGTTGTGTGTGTGTGGGGGCTCTGCCCACAGCCCCCTGCACCTTCCCCCCCCACCCCCTCACCCCACCGTCCGCCACCACGGATGAGAGTAAGTCTACCAAGATATGATCTGCTTGGGGAGGAAAGGTGGCCCATCTCTCAAAGGAGAAGGGCCAAGAGCCTTTTCCTCAATGGGCTTTTATTGGGTTCATTTTGCACAGGAATACAGGTAAAGCTCATTAATTATTGTCAGGCAGTAAGGATCAAACAAAAGAAAGCTTATGGTTACAATGGCTTATTCTGAGTCAGGATCTGTTAGCTAAAGGGCTACAAAACTTTGGGAAACAAACTCATTTCCTGCTTGGACCCTTATCATTTAATTGAGAGCATTCTTAGCAAAGCAGGTTTCACAAGATTTTATATACTCTTTCTTAGACCTGATTGCCCTGGGGAACCTGCCCTTTCCAGGTCGGGGGTGGGGGGGGCGCTGTACCACCCTCTGTCATTGTTTCAGGCTTAAGTCAGGGGAAGTAAGGCAGCCAAGAGATTAGGAGACTTCTTGCAGACAGAATGAGGACTCAGGCTATGTCAAAGCTGAGGGGCAAGGGTCCATCACCCTCTTTTGCTATAGCACCCCAAGTCCTTCCCTAGGGGCCCCTGTAATCATGCCTGCCTTAGGTTGTCCCTCCGTTGCAGAACCTTACCTGTCACTGGCTAACTGATCATGCATTGGGGGCCAGGCAGGGTGAAGTAAAAGGGGCAGAGGCAGCACCCCTGCCAGGGAGATAAGCTTTGTCTCAGTGGCTTAAGGTCTGAAGGTCACTCATTCAGCCTTAGCCATGGGGGGCAGGGTTACAGCTTCTGAAAACAGGTAGGGCAGTTTCCAACAGTGCTGATAATTCCCTCAAATGATCAGATCACATCCTAAATTATCTGGAGAACTACAATGAATAAAAAAGGAACCATAGTACAATTCCTGGCCTGTGTTTGTCCTTGTATATTTGACTGAATTGGCACCCAGCAATCATTTAAGCAGAGAGTGTAAACTTTATTGCAATATGCTCAAACTCCTGAAATCCAGGTTTGTTTCCATCATCTTCAACTGCCCCAAGACACTGACTGTACTGACCCAGGCCTCCACACTCCGGACAACTGCCACAGCCTCCTGAATGCTCTCCTGATTTATTTTCATGCCCTTCTACCCGCAAATAGTGTATCCTCCACACAGTAGCCACTTTATAGGCAACAGAACGGGGAGTCAGCAGGGGTAACTAACTTGGCCATGGCTGTCATGGTAAGCATCAGGGTCTCAAGGGGAATCCAACCAGTCTGACTTTGAATTAGTCAGTGGTAAGAATAGCGTCTTGGGATCAGATTGGCTTGTGGGTGGATCTCAGTTCTGCCATGCACTAGTTGTGTGAGCTTCAGCTCATGACTACCTTTTGTATTTTCAGTTTTCTTACTTATAAAAAGGGCCGATAATAACCTTAAAGTTCTAATGAAGAGCCAAAGAGGTCAGTTGCAGCAGGGGCTGTCAGGACCCCCAGAGCCTTACGAATTCAGAGTTCTGGGGCCAGTGCCTGCATCTTATTGACAGAGGGTTTTCTCCCAACCACAACCTCACTGCGTAGGCAGAGCAGAAGCACTGAGGAATTAGCACATGTAGCAACATCTTTCCACCGTGACTGCTAGTCTGTAACTACCCCAGCACCCTCTCCCCTTAGGTGAAATAATTATGAGGTGTCTGTTTTACAGTGTTTCCTAGAGCTTCCCAACAGAATTAGGCCCAGATGCTCATCATGGTAACTGTCTTTATAACGTAGCCTTTATTGGCTATCTCCCCTTCCCTGACAATTCCATCAGTGTTTTTCCTGAGATCACCTATTTCCTGAGGTCAGGGTCTGCTTCTGGGGAACACAAGCAAAGACATAAAGCAATCATTTATTCATTTGACAAATATTTATTAAAGCCTCCTATAAACCAGACTCTGGACTAGGCCCTGAGGATATTGCAGTGAACAAGACAATATATCCCTGCTCTCAAGGAGCTAAAAGTCTGGGAATAAACAATGGGAAATTTTAAAAAAAATGCTATCATTCTGCATAGTGATAAGTTTTGTGAAAATTATGTGATGGTGATGGGAGCCATGGGTGTGGGGTGGTCAGAGAGTGATATTTAAGCTGAGACATGAACGATGAGAAGGGGCCAGTCATGAAACAACTTGGAAGAACATTCCAGAAAGAGAATAGTAAGTACAAAGGCTCTGAGGTAAACATGTGCTCAGGGTATTGAAGGAGTAAAATAAAATTGCATAGTTGCAGTTTAGTCAGCTAGAGAAAACATACCAGGAGAAGTGAGTAGTAAGAAGTGGTTGGTGAAGGGTAAGCAGAGGCCGGATCATGCAGTTTCTAGGACACAACAGGAAATCGGAATTTATTGCAAAGGTAATGACAAGCCACCTTGAGTTTTCAGCATCAGAGTGATGTGATCTGCGTTAACAAAACAAATAAACCTTCTTAGGCTCTGTGTGGGAAATAGTCTGTAGGAGACAAGGGCAAGGGCAGAATGGAGAAATGGGAAGTGGTGAGATCTGAGACATTTTGGAGTTAGAGCTGACAGGATTTGCTGACAGATTGGGTGTAGAGATCCAGGGAAAGGAAACAAAAATGACTCCTCAGTGTCTCCTACTGCAACTCCAAGGATGCTTGGGTCATTCACGGGGATCGGTCAGACTGGGCAGGAACAGGTTTTGGGTGAGGATGTGTGCGTGTGGAAATGAAGAGTTTTGTATAAAGTTAGAAATGGTCATTAGACGCTCAAGGGGAGGCGCCACTTAAGCAGCTGAACTATGGATCTGTAACTCCAGGGAGGAGGGGAAGTGGGTGCAGGCCGGAGACTTGAATCTGGAAGTCTTTAATCTATAACGCCGCGCTGTACAATAGAAATAAAACGAGTCATGTACGTAATTTAAAATTTCACAGTAGCCACATTAAAAAGTAAACAGAAACAGGTGAAATTAATTTAAATAATATATTTAACCCAATATATTCCAAATATTATTTTAACAAGCGATCAATATAAAAATTACTGATGAAACATTTTTCATTCTTCGACGTCCAGTGTGTTTCGCATTTAGAACCCATTTAACTCGCACTCACATTTCAAGCGCTCACTTGCCATATGCCCGCTACTGGGTACCGTGTGGTTCAAAGAGCCCTGGAGGTTTTCCAAGCAAGGAGCCTGGGTTAGGGCGCATACAACAATAACCAATGAATGTATGACTGGGTGGGGCAACATCTTGGTGTTTCTCTCTAGAACCAATTAAGAAAAAAAAACAAAGCTGGAAACTTGAATCCACTCGGAACTTAGAGGCGGCCCCTCCATTAGAACCACCCGGACGGAAATCCTGACGGAACGGAAGTCGCGCGGTCGCGCGCGCAGCTGTGAACAACTGAGAGGGCAGCCGGGCACGCCGAGAGTAGCTTTCGCTGCGCGACGCTGAGCGCTCGAGCCGCGGGAGGTGAGCGGCGCGCGGGGTGAAGGAGCCCTGCGCACCCGCCCAGGGTCTGCGCGTAGGCAGGAGGGAGGCTGAGGTCCGGGAATGCGCGGTGTTCGAGGGGAGGAGCGTGGCGCGGTGGCCACGGTGCAGTCCCTGGAGTAAGACTTGTCTGGGTTCGCAGACCAGTCCCGCTGCGTACTCACTTGTGACCGACCTTAAACAAGTCACCCTTCTTCACCCCGCGCCGTAGCTTCGTCACCTATGGAGTGGGGATCATAGAATCAGCCTCACAGGGTTGTTGTGAGGATTAAATACGGTAATCAACGGGACACGCTTACCACCACGTCTGACACATTGTAACCATCCAGTAAAATGTTTGGGCCCCTTTAATATGTTTACTTATACTGGGATGTTGTCTCATGGTTTTTGCCGACTACCAATGAATTTCTGAGCACCCCCAGAGTCCCCTACATTGTGCTATGTGAGCATTTTATTTGTATTAACACATTTGATCCTTACAACGGACATGGAGGTAGGTACCTGGCTAGGGAGCAGTTGGGTCAGACTCTAGGGTCCTAGCCGCAGTGCTCTATACTCACCATGAGGAGTGTGGGCTGTAGAAGTGAAGTTACTGAAAATTTACCGTATGCCAAGTTGGGATTTAAAAGTATTTAATTCATACATCTCTGGGAGGTAAATTCTACTTTTCTCTTTATTTCACAGCTCAGGGGCAGGAATTTGACTTCCTCAAGGTCACACAATAAGTAAGGGGCAGAAATTGGTGACTTGAAAGCTCACATTAAAAGTCTGCTGTTCTCTGACACTTGAACGTGGGTTAGCACTGCTTTTGCCTCAAGTACGGGTAGCACAAGCAGCAGGCGATCAGCTTGCAGAGGTAACAGGCCACATCTGCTCATTTTGCATGCACAGCACCTGATGTAGATATGAATGAGATTTGTTTCCTGCTTTCAGGGCCCGATCAGCTTATAAGAGATGACAAAGTGTTAAGTAGTAACAGTAAAGTGTAATGACTCTTCCAGAGAGTTATAAGGAGGCTTTGGGAACCTAGAGGAGAACCCCCAGCCTAGACTTTGAGGGTGGTGGCCAGGACAGGCTTCCAGGGAGAAGCAGAGACCTAAAAAGTAGCATAGGATTTGGCCAAGTCAGTAGCGAGCAGATACACCAGCCAGAGAGAACAGCATGTGTAAAAGCCTAGAAAACTAGTGAGATTAAGTATAAAGATATCTGGTATAGTTGGAGTGAAGCAGTCCATTAAGAGTATGTGGTGGAAAGAATGTCTCCAAATTTAAAAAGTTTTTTTTTATTTACTGATTTTTTAGAGAGAGAGAGAGAAACATCATTTTGTTGTTCTGCTTATTTATGTATTTATCGATTCCTTCTTATATGTGCCCTGATCAGGGATTGAACCTGCAACCTTGGCCTGTTGGGACGGTGCTCTAACCAACTCGGCTACTCAGTCAGGGCTCCAAATCTTGTACTTTGAGTCACCTGGGTTTGTTCCTGGGAGGCAGTCACTGTTTCTTATACATTCTAGAGATACTGTGTGCACTTACAGATATGTACCTTAATGTTCCCGCCTTCCTTCCTGCATAGATTCAGTCTGGCACACAGTAGGTAGTCTCTAGTACTTTGCTTCCTTGCTTTTGTCATGTATAGATTCAGCCTCACTTTCTAAGAGTCGCGTCTTACGCCATTGTGTGGATATACCGTGACTTACTTAACAAGTCCCCTATTGATGACATTTAGACCTCTCATTTTTTTGCCATTAGAAACACTGCTACAAGAAATATACAGAGGTCATTTCGCACATGTCACGGTATATCTGTGGGATGAATGTGTAGGAATGGAACTGCTTGGTCAAAGGGTTTGTGTGTGTGTCATTTTGATGCAAAGTGGCAAACTGCCCTCTGTAAAGTTTGTGTTTTTTTCCATCCCTCCAGTGGTGGGTGGCAAGTGTGAAGGCAGTAACTTGAGACTCTTGGAGGGTAGAGGTCACTGATCAGGCGTTATGGTGCCTCCCATGTTAGATAGATTCCCTTTGAAGGAACTCAAAGGAAGATGCCTTCAGAGAGTAAGTGCTTTTCACAGTGTTGGGAGGCAGTATAGCAAGGGGGCCAGCTCTGCTGCTTGCTGGCTGTGAGAGCCAGATAAGTACCTCAGTCTTTTTGTGTTTCCTCATCTCTGTGTGGCACAATTATGGTGTCTGCTGCCTATTGCTTAGGATTGCTGTGAAGATTTAAAGAGTTAATATGCTTAAAGCCTTTGTAATTGTTCCTGCACATGGTGCTACTTTATTTTGTCAGGGCTTCTAATCTCCTTTCTACCACCCCTTCGTTTTGAAAACAGACTGCCTGGGTTTGCATCCCATCTCTGGCACTCCTGTGTGATCTTAGGCAAGCTGCCTCAGTCTTTTTAATCTGTAAAAATAGGGACACTATTGTTAAAAGTATCTTTTTGGGTTTTGTGAGGATTAAATGCATTAATATATTTGAAGGACTTACAGTGCCCTGTACACAGGTTTCAAAAATGTTGATGATGTCTGTCATTCTTTTGCAGGCTCCGGGCTGTTTTGGTGCCATGCATCATTTGCAGTGTATCCTCCAAGCACAGAGGTGTCTGGGGTGGGGGCCGCTGGCCTCGGTGTCCTGGCTGCTGCTCCGGGCCTTCAGGGCACACAGCAGTTCCTCCACCACCACATGTCCCAGTCCAGAGGGACAGCGGGAGGATGGAGTTCGGAAGGATTTCAGCTCCAGACTGGCCACTGGACCCACCTTTCAGCATTTTTTAAGAAGTACTTCAGTTCCTTCAGAGAAGCTGTCTTCTCCAGATGTGGTGGACCCACCCCCGTATCTCACAGTGGATGAACTTTTAGGAAGTCACAGAAAAGGTTGATTTTACTTTTTGTCTCTCTTTGGGCTTTCTGCTGTGGTCTTTTCCAGGATCCATGGCCTAATTCTTAACTGTGCTTTTATTACAGACCTGGCTTTGGAGGGTTGACAGTATGGGAAGGCTTGCTAAGCTATGCAGTCATCAAATTCCACCAAGTAACATTAATATGAAGAAACTTATATTGTTGATACATATGACTAGGGCAGGGGGTAGAGTCTTGATAGTCCTCCTTTTGGTTATCTTTGGAAACCCTGTAATTTCTGTTCTAATTTTTAGTTTGTTTTAAGTTATAAGGCAGCTTTCAAAATTGGTACTGTAGAAATTTACTCTTTATGTTTAGGTAGAGGTTTTCTTAGAAACATTTTACAACCAATTAAATGCCTTAAAAAATTTGGAGAGAGCCCTGGCTGGTGTGGCTCAGTAGATTGGGTGCCGGCCTGCCATCCAAGGGGTTGCTGGTTTGATTCCTGGTCAGCCTGGTTGCTGGACAGGTACCTGGTGGGGGCAGAGCGTGGGAGGCAACCACACATTGATGTTTCTCTCCCTCCCTTTCCCAGTCTCTAAAGAAAATAAATAAATAAAATATTTTTTAAAAATAAAAAGTTTGGAGAGAAATTATGGGACAATCAGAACTTTTCCCGTTTACCTTGTTTCAGAAAACTATTTCCCTTTACAATTATTTGAAAAAAGATTTATTTATTGTTTTGAGAGAGAGAAACATCAGTTTGTTGCTCCATTTACTTATGTATTGGTTGGTTGCTTCTCGTGTGTGCCCTGACTGGGGATCAAACCCTAAACCCTGGTGTATCGGGATGACACTTGAACCAACTGAGCCATCCAGCCAGGGCTCCCTTTATAACTCTTAAAGATTTGGTTGCTATCGTAAGGAGAAAATTAGTTGTAACCTGTTTTTATTGAACATTTTCCCCAAGTACTACATTATTCATAATTAAATTTTTAAAAATTGGTACAAAATATCACATTGTGCTGAACCATGATGTTTTCCAGCCTGCACCCTACAGTTGGAAATTAGGTTGTTTGAAAAGTTTTTATGTTGTAAATAATACTATAAGTGTCTCAACTGCATCTATATCTACACCTGTGTCTTTCTGTCTCCATATATAGACAGACAGACAGATAGATAGATATCGTTTCCATTAAATATTTTTTCCAGAATAAATCTCTAGGAGTTGAATTAGTAAATCATGGAGTACGTACGCCTTGTGACCTCTGCTAGGTATTTTTCAGTCCTTTATAATTTGCTGTTTCCTTCAGCGCCTCTCTGACGTAAGTACTGGTGTTTTCCTGTTTTTAGACAAGGAAAGTGAGCCAAGGAAGTTTTTAAAAAACCCTGATCTTTCCTTTTCCCTCCCTCCCTTCATGTTTTCCCTTCTCCTTTTTTTTCTTTTAAAATGACTGCTATTTTCTATTGATTTTATGTAACTCTTTGTTTAAAAGATTTTATGTATTTTTAGAGAGCGGGGGAAGAGGGAGAGAAATATCAATGCGGGAGAGATACACAGCTCAGTTGAATGCCTTTCCCACACCCCCAGCTGGCCCGCAACCCAGACTTGTGCCTGACTGGGAATCAAAATGGCGACCTTTTTGGTTCGCAGGCCAACATTTAATCCTCTGAGCCACACAGGCCAGGACTCAACTTTTAACTTTATTTGAATTTATTTGAGTTTGTAAATTAAAGTGTGCTGGTGAGGGCAGGGGTTGATAGAGGAATTTAGTTTCAAGGGGCTAGCCTGAGTGTGAAGTTGTTTTTAAAGCTTTGTGCGAGTGTATTTTGTGTCATATTACTGTGCTTGATTTCATTTAAGATGTTTGAAGTTACTGTAGGAAGTTGCCTCATCTTTATTTTGTAGCTTTATGTACACTCTTGCCTCTGATACTACCTCCAGAGGCTGGAGAACCTCATTTGAGAAGGAGTGTGATGTGTGGATTTAAATTTACTTTTCCTCTAGGCTGACACTTGGTGTTGTCAGCTAATCCCCCCTTTTCTAATTGTTTTTATGACCATATTTCCTTGTTCCTTAGGTGTATGTTTTCCCCATATTTTAAATGACATGGTATGTAGTTGGTGTGTGTAAGTGAGGTAGCATTTCTTTTGTTCTGAAAGACTGTCATTAATTTTTGGTACATCTGCAATTAATGGTGTCTTAGAATTGAGACAGCTGGGGACTTAGCGGACAACTAGTTGCATCAAATATTTATGGGGCATTTGCAAAGGAGTCTTTATGAGACATGGTCCCTTTTTGTCTGCGTACACGGAATCTTCCTCTTATTGCAGTCTATCTTGAGACCTATGGCTGCCAGATGAACGTGAATGACACAGAGATAGCCTGGTCCATTTTACAGAAGAGTGGCTACCTGCGGACCGATAATCTCCAAGAGGTACACAATTCCTGTTTCCCTGTGTTTTCTTAGCCTGGGCAAGACTCTGCATTTGTGCCAGTTCTTAGATGTAGTTTCAGGAACAGGGTATGGCCTGCAGAGAGTGCGTTCCTTGTGTGAAGTGTGTAGCATGGGACCAAGGTGTACATTTATTTCATTATTTTTGAAAATTTTATAGTGGTGCTCACTTTCAGGTAAGGAACTAAGATAAAAATGAACTGCATGTCCTGACTGGCATGGCTCAGTTGGTTGAGTGTTGTCCTGCAAAGCAAAAGGTCAGTGGTTTCCCAGTCAGGGCACGTGCCTGGGTTGCAGGCCCGGCACGTGGTTGGGGCATGTGTGAGATGCAATCACCGATTGATGATTCTCTCTCTCTCTCTCTCCCTTCCCCTCTCTCTAAAAATAAATAAATAAAATCTGTTTTAAAAAAAGGTGAAAGAATTTTTTTTAAATGCATTGCAAGGAGGTAGGAATGGGAATTAGTATTTAATGGGTCCAGAGTTTTAATTGGGGAAGATGAGATAGTTCTGGAAGGTTGAAGGTGGTGATGATTGCACAACAATCAGAATGAATTTAATGCCACTGAACTGCACACTTGAAATTAGTTAAAATGATAAATGTTATGTATGTTTTCTCACAATTGAAGAAAAGGGCCACAGGCAGTGATTTTACAAGTCTGATTTCAAAGATCATAATTTTCTTTTTTTTCCTTGTTCTTCACTCAGGCTGATGTGATCCTCCTTGTCACATGTTCTATCAGGTAGGAATTTGTTCTTTACCTAGGAGTGAATATATCTTAAATAATAATGCCAGGTCTAACAGTGCCGGGCTGGCCTACCTATGGAGATGAGCCAATGGATTTGTAGTTTTTTGCAGTGTAGATAGTAATGATAGAACTGGTCAACCTTTGCTGAACACGTGCTGTGTGTCAGGTGCTGTGCTGAGTACTATACACACACACTAAGTACTTTAATTCTCACAGCAACTCTGTGAAGTAGGTGAGTGGGTGTTATCAAACCCATTGTATAGATGAGGAAACAGAGAATGTGCTGAGTCACCCAACTTTTCCTAAGGTTTTTCTTGTAGCTAAAGGCACATGTTTATGATGTTGTTCACATCATAAGGGCTAGGGTGCAGTCAGTGGCTGGGGGACAACATTCTGAGCAGGGGTGAGTGACATCTGTCAGAGGTGAATGTACCCTATTTTGTACTTTGTTTCTATGTACGAGGCATGTTAATGTTTCCTTAGCTGACTGTACTATCAATTAATCCAACAATTTTTTTTCTGAGGGTTTCTGCTACAAGACACAGAATAAGGTGCTTTGGGAGATTCAGAAATGAGCCCTTCATGGAGCCTGGCTTTAAGGGGTTTAGTCTTATATGGGAACTAAGACAGATGCACAAATAGATCCCATATCTGGTGAAAGCGCTAGGTGGAAAAAAAAATCAAACAATACAAATGATAAATGCTAAGCACAGGGAAAGTATAGTTAAAGTGATATGGTAGTTAAAAGGAAGGAGAATAAATTCTCCAACAGTGGAGTTGGGGAAGGCTTTGTGAAATAGATTGTTTCTGAATTTGGCTTAAAGGATTGTCAGGATTTCAAGATGGGCAGGAAGGGTGCCATTCCAGGACTGTTACAGCAAGTGTTGCGTCTTCAGCTGGCTCCCTGCCTACTTTCCCTAAGCCTAAAGGTTGGGTGTTCATTTAAAGTATTGAAGGTTTTTATTTTATTCTCATTGTTCTACCCTTTTAGATAGCTCTGTGGTTTATTTGCAAGTTCAGGTCTACTTCTTGATCTCTGTAGGGAGAAGGCTGAACAGACCATCTGGAATCGTTTACATCAGCTTAAAGCCCTGAAGACCAAACGGCTCCGTTCCCGAGTACCTCTGAAGGTTGGGATTCTAGGTATCTGGTAATTTGCAAATTTTGTGAGTTTGGAGACTTGGGCTTTATGTGCTAGAGTTTTCCTTAGTGGTCAGACTCTCAGTGTGTGAAGAAATTTTATATATCCTGTGCAACTCTGGTACTTAAATGTTAGGATTAAATGTTAGGGCTGGAGGGTAACATGAGATAAAACTCACAAAAGGTCTTTTCATAGTCCTCTGAAGTAATGGGTACTGAGAAAGTGGTCTGTCCTTCCTGGAGTCTAATGTGGCTTATGGTGGCAGAGTCAAGATAGGACAGCATTTGGAGTCAGAGGGGGCAGCAAGCATAAACTTACAGTCTAGGCATGTTTCATCTCGACTCCTGAAGCATATCCAAGTGAATGTCTAGATACTGACCAATATTGTAGCCAGTACCTGCATGTGGTTATTTGAATTTAATTAAATAATAGTAAAAATTTACTTCTTTAGTTTCACTGGCTATATTATGTCCACTCAGTAGTCACCCTTGACTAGTGGCCACCAGTGTGAACAGCGCAGATAAAGAACATTTCTGTCATTTTAGAAGCTCTGTTGGGCAGTTCTGATCTAGATAGCTAGGGAGCATGTTTTAAAAATATTCTCTACCTTCTTGTTTCTAGAGTTTGGTTAATATACTTAACCTTAAAACAGACTGTGTCCCTTGTAGAATATATAAATTAATTCGTTTTGCCCTGGCTGGTGTGGCTTGAGTGCCAGCCTGTAAAGCACAGGGTCACTGGTTTGATTCCTGGTTAGGGCACATGCCTGGGTTGCAGGCCATGTTCCTGGTTGGGGAAGTGTGAGAGGCAACCACACACTGATGTTTCTCTCTCTCTCTTTCTCCCTCCCTTCCCCTCTCTCTAAAATTAAGTAAATAAAATCTTTAAAAAAAATTCCTTTTGATGGTAGTTCAAAACACAGTTGGAGTATATCCCGTTGGATTAAGTGATACAGGAAGATGGAAGGATTAGCTGAAATGGTCTGTTCCACTTCAGTTCCTTCATTATAGAAGTCCCTGGGCAAATCTTGGTCAGGAATTTTAGAAATCCCTAAAAGAGGTTTTTTAATGATAAACATATATGACATAACATTTACCATTTTAACTCTTTTTAAATGCACATTTCAGTGACATCAAGTGCTCTCACATTATTGTGCATCCATCACCACCATCCATTTTCAGAGCTTTTTCGTCTCCCCAAACTGACATTCTGTACCCATTAAACAATAACTTGCCATTCCCCCCTCACCTCAGCCCCTGGCAACTACCACTCTACTTTCTGCCTCTATGAATTTGACTACTCTGGGCCCCTTATGTAAGTGGAGTCATACATTATTGGTCCTTTTTGGTCTGACTTATTTCACTTAGAATTATGGTCAATTACGTGTCAGAATTTGCTTTTATTTTTAGTAAAGATTTTATTTATGTATTTTTAGAGAGGAAAGGTGGGAGAGGGAGGGAGAGAGAGAGAGAAACATCAGCTGGCCACTTCTTATAGGTGCCTCGACCAGGACTTTGCATACACACTCCCACCACAGAGCAAACCCACAACCTAGGTGTGTGCCCTGACCGGAATCGAACCCTCGGCCTTTCAGTTTGTGGGACGACGTTCCAACCACGTGAGCCACACCGGCCAGGGCAAAATTTCTTTTCTTTTTAAGTCTGAATAATATTCCACTGATGGACACTTGAATTGCTTTTACCTTTTGGTTGTTGTGAATATTTTTGCTGTGAACATGGGTGTACAACCAACAGTAGTTCTTAAACAAGTATTTTCAAAGGATGTTTTAATAAAATGGACTTTTTATTAATTTGATAGTCTTACTAACAGTAGTGGTTTTTTAGGGTACCAAAAGGTATCTTCCATCCTTGGCATGGATGGTTGACTCATTTCTTACAGGTTTTAGCAAATATTATGGACAAGAAGAGGGATAAAAGAGTGTGAGTGCAGTTGTATATTAAATTTTATTTTTTAAAAATAAATTCCTGATGCAAAATATTTTTTATTTGTAATAATGAGTAATTTTCAATTGAAAAAAGAGGTGGTTCATACCAGAATGGTTTTTTGATGGTGGTTTCATTTTTCTGGGCATTTAATTGAATTGCTTGTGAGCCCTTTTCCTTGCTTTCTTGTACAGGAAGATGGAGGTTCCAGTGCTATGGGAGTGTTGGGCAAATTTGGGGGATGTTGCCGAACTCTTAGGGAAGTTTCCAGCTGGAGATAATGTATATTAAGAAGGCGTGAGACCATATGAATTCGGGAACAGGTGTTCACTTCTTTTCCCTCCTAGGTTGCATGGCTGAGAGACTGAAGGAGGAGATCCTCAATAGGGAGAAGATGGTGGATATTTTGGCTGGTCCAGATGCCTATCGGGACCTTCCTCGGCTGCTGGCTGTTGCTGAGTCAGGCCAGCAAGCTGCCAATGTACTGCTCTCTCTGGATGAGACCTATGCCGATGTCATGCCAGTCCAGACGAGCCCCAGTGCTACTTCTGCTTTCGTGTGAGTTACTGAACAAGAGATGGGGAGTAAATTTCTTCTCTCTCACTTTTAAAAATAACATGTGAAGCCCTGGACAGTGTGGCTCAGTTGGTTAGAGTGTTGTCCAGTAACTGAAAGGTTGCAGTTTTGATTCCCAGTCAGGGCACATGCCTTGGTTGCAGGTTTGATTCCTGGTCCAGGTGCATATGGGAAGCAACCAATTGATGCTTCTCTTTCACACTGATGTTTCTCTCTCTCCCTTCCTCTCTCTCTAAAAGGAATGAAAAAATGTCCTTGGGTAAGGATTTAAAAAAATAAAAATAACATGTTAATGTTATTACATTAAGAAATTAAAATATGTACACAGTATAAAAGACAAAAAAATGATATATATGACTCCTTTATGTCTATCAACCCTATTCTAGACCACCTCTCATAAGTGACGTGTTAGTTGTTTTATTTTTATTTTTATTAATTGATTTTAGAGAGAGCATAGGGAAGGGAAGAAGAGAGAGAGAAAAGAAACATCGATTTGTTGTTCCACTTATTTATGCATTTATTGGTTGCTTCGTGTGTGTGCCCTGACTGGAGAGTAAACCCAGAACCTTGGAGTATCGGGACGACACTCTCACCAGCTGGGCTATCTGGCCAGGGCCTAGTTGTTTCTTGTATGATTCTTTGAGAAGTGGTTTTCCTTTACATATATAGTCATGTACATAAAATGAGGTCTTTCTTATCCTCCCTTTTATACTCTTATTTTTTTCACTTAAGAAAATATCTTAGGCTTTCCTGATTCTTACTCTCTTCCTTGATCTTTTTAAATTAAAAAAAGAAGTAGTTGACAAAATAGTTTATCTTTGTTGAAGAAAGTGGTTTGGTTCATATCCTGGGGTTAAAGGCTAGTTTTTAAAAGATTAAAAAAAAATGTCTGCCTTGGTTCTTCTTAGATTGATCCAGTTTGAGCATGTTGCCAAGAGAATTTAGAGGCACAGGATAATGCCAAGGGAGCTGTGACCTTCTTCCACTGGACCAAGGCATCCTGCTACTGTTACTAAGTTCTGGTGCTTTCTTCTCCAGGTCTATCATGAGAGGCTGTGACAACATGTGCAGCTACTGCATTGTTCCTTTCACGCGTGGCCGGGAGAGGAGTCGGCCTGTTGCCTCCATTCTAGAGGAAGTGAGAAAGCTTTCTGAGCAGGTGAAGGTTCTCCAGGCTTTCCTACGGAGAGCGGGTTTGTGGGAGGATGAGGACGACTTTCTAGTTTTGCAGCTTGTGCTATCTCGAAGCTATACTAGTTCGGAACCACACCTGGCCAGAAAGAAAAGCCTGGCTGTACATCTTTGGTTTGCTGAGGCCTTTAGTCATTTAGAACGGCCTCAGCAAATTAAAACTGATAGTGGCCCTGGATACCTTGCTTATTCTACTCAGGTTTTTCTTCAGTGTTGGAATACCAACATAAGACAGGAATACCTTACAATCCAACCGATCAGGCAGCTGTAGAATGGGCTCATCATACTTTTAAAAATCTTAAGAAACAAAAAAGGGGGAGCCATGAGTCCTTCCTCCAAAATTTGGTTATGTTAGCCATGTTTACATATAATTTTCAAATTGTGATGAGTCACTTTGTACTCTGATTGAGAAACATTTTCAGAAGAAAGGGCCAAAGTGATCTTATCCTCAGGTTTTATATAGAGATCCACTGGGAGATGGCTCTTGGCAGGGCCCTGTAGACCTCTTAACATGGGGAAGGGGGTATGCACGTATTGCCATCCCTACAGGTCCTGTCTGGCTGCCAGCCAAAAGAGCAAAGGCGTTATTGAACAAAAAGTGTTCCAGACCTATAGTGTTCCACAATAATCTACAATGGCTGAACCCTAAAACCTGGTTCAATGGACTGAATTTACAAGTTTGGGTCATGGCAGCCCTTGGATGCCTCCTTATCTTAATTCTTATTTGTGCTTTACTATATGTGGAGGTTGTTTTAAGATTGCATTTGGGAATAGCAAATAGTGGGTTTCATAGGCTTAATAACTACAATTGATTTTACAAACAAAAAAGGGGGAGATGTTGGGAACTGTCCTGCCTGGTTTTAGAAGCTATAATCCCCAGTGGCTAAAGCTCAGTAAAGGGCCTTGGGACCATAAGCCACTTAGGAGACAAAGCTTATCTTCCTTGTAGAGGCACCACCTCTGCTTTCTCTTCATCCTGATTGACCCCAGGTTAATGACTGGTTAGCCAATGATGGGTTAGATTCCTCAAAAGAGGGACGACCTAAGACAGGCATAGTCACGAAGGGGCCCTCAGGGAAGGACTTGGGGGGGCTATAGAAAAAGGGGGTGATGGACCCTCATCCCTCAGCTTTGACATAGCCTGAGTCCTCATTCTGTCTGCAAGAAGTCTCCTAATCTCTTGACTGCCTTCCCCTGTCTTAAGCCTGAAACAATGCTGGAGGTGGGTGTGGCCCTGTGCTGGAAAGGGTGGGTTACCTAGGGTGATCAGGCCTAAGAAAGAATGCAAAAAATCCCATGAAACCTACTTTGCTAATACCTTCAATTTAAATGATAAGGGTCCAAGCAGGACATGAGTTTGTTCCCCAAAGTTTGATGGCCCTTTAACTCTATGGCTCTGACTCAGAATAAGCCCTCAGAGTTCTTTTTTTTTTTTTTTAAGATTTTATTTATTTATTTTTAGAGAGGGAAGGGAGGGATGGAGAGAGAGAGAAACATCAATGTGGTTGCTGGGGGCCACGGCCTGCAACCTAGGCATGTGCCCTGACTGGGAATCGAACCTGCGATGCCTGGTTCGCAGCCCACGCTCAATCCGCTGAGCTACACCAGCCAGGGCAGCCCTCAGAGTTCTTTGAATGTTGTCTATTGTTTAATCATTTCTTTTTTTTTTAAATAATTGTTTTAATGATTCAAGTTTCAGCTTTTTTTTTTAAAGATTTTATTTATTTATTTTTAGATAGGGAAGGGAGGGAGAGAGAGAAACATCAATGTGTGGTTGCTGGGGGTCGTGGCCTGCAACCCGGGCATGTGTTCTGACTGGGAATCAAAACTGCGATGCTTTGGTTTGCAGCCCGCGCGCTCAATCCACTGAGCTATGCCAGCCAGGGCTATTGTTTAATCATTTCTGAGTGACAGTGATTGATGAGATTTACATATACACCTTGTATTCCTGTGTAAATTGAACCCAGTAAAAGCTTGTCAAGGCAGGGGTCCAGGCGCTTTCCTCTTGAGAGAGTGGCTGAGGTGCTCTGAGGTGCTCTCCCCTTGAGAGAGAAGCTGCACTATCCCTTTTCCTCCACAGGAGTCGGCAGTCCGTGTGAATGTGTCTAGTCTCATCTGTAACAATGGGGACCCCAGAAGCCAGGATCCCCGTCAGTTTACTACCCACAAATTATAGGCAGATCTGCTGTGAAGTTTGCTTAGGAGGCAGCACAGTAGAATGGAGAAAGCCTGAGAGGGTGAGTTTAGAATCAGATGATTGTGTATGAATTCTGGCTCCACCCTTCTCTGGCTTGGTGCCCTGGCACTGGTTATTTAACTTCCTTCTTTGAAACACTTCCTGCATCCATGCAAGAGGATAAAATAATACCTTCAATGGCAGGTTATTGGAAGGATTGTTATAGGGAGGATATGGTAGTTTAAAAAAAATTTTTTTTAAAGCAAACTAATTTTATTTTAACAACCTAACTGGAGAGAAGGGTAGGTGAATACGTACTGTAACCACAGAGGAACATTCTATGTCAAATTTTAAAACATAATGGCAGAATAAGCTAAAATAAGTTTTTTTCTCCCCTAAAAGAGCTATCTGAAAGGAAAACAATGTTTACTGTGACATGTTCACTTGACTCCTTACAATATCAGACCTACTACTTGAATGTTTGTCTCATCCAGTCTTTTTTTTTTTTTAAAGATTTATTTTCAGAGAGAGAAGTGAGGGGGAGAGAGAGAGAGGGAGAGAGGAAGGGAGGGAGGGAGAGAGAAAGAGAAAGAGAAAGAGAGAGAAACATCAATGTGCGGTTGCTGGGGGCTGTGGCCTGCAACCCAGGCATGTGCCCTGACTGGGAATCGAACCTGCAACGCTTTGGTTCACAGGCCGCGCTCAATCCAAGTTTAAATGTTTTTAAACTACCTGACACAGAGTAATTTTTTTACAGAATGATTTATTTTATTAGTCTGTTTATTCTAGGGAAACCTCCCAAATCTCTTGTTTGTTTTACCATGGGCCAGCTCACCAAGAATAGTTGAGGATGGCAAATCAGATCAGGGGCTAGAGGGGAGAGATAACTAGTACTGTCCCTTGAGCCCTTGAGGTCTCTCCTTACCCCTAGGCCCGAATCTTCTAGCCGTGCAGAATAGGACAATAGGTGGGAATGTGGAGCTTTTCTTTTGCTATAGTTTCCCTATTTCCCTGCTTGCTTGGCTCAGGAGCCAAGGGAGGATAGCTTCTGCTTCAGTTTTAAGTGAGCAGTTTGCCTTTGTTCTTTTGTCTCCCTTTTTAAAGATTTTATTTATTTATTTGTTTATAACAGATTTTACTTATTTTTTTAGAGAGAGGGGAAGGGAGGGAGAAAGACAGGGAGAGAAACATCAATATGTGGTTGCCTCTCACTTGGCCCCCACTGGGGACCTGGTTTTCAACCCAGGCATGTGCCCTGACTAGGAATTGAACTGGAGACCCTTTGGTCCACAGCCCACACTCAATCCACTGAGCTATACCAACCAGGGCTATTTATTTTTAGAGAGAGGGGAAAGGAGGGAGAAAGAGGAAGAGAAACATCAATGTGGGAGAGAAACATTCATCGATTACCTCTTGTACACACCCCAGATGGGGACTGGACTAGCAACCCAGGCATGTGCCCTGACCAGGAATCGAACTGGCGACCTTTTGCTTTATGGGAGGACCCCCAGCCAGCTGAGCCACACCCATCAGGGATGCCTTTGTTATTACTCTCTGGCAATGCTCTTTTTCCTCTGCCTCCAGATTCTCAGTTTCCTGGTTTGGTCCCTGACTGCTTACACAGGTACTGTGAGGTATTTTCCATGGTCTCCTTCTGCAGCTGCTTCCTGGTCCACATTGTCTCCTTCCCCTCTCTTTCCATCTCCCTCGCAGCACCAAAACGCACTCTGTCAGCACAGAGACATTCTGTGTAAGTAGGTTGAGGTGATGGCAAAAACTTCCTAACCTTTTAAGGTATTTGCATATAAAAGGAAGAACTTAATGTTAAGGTGAATCTTAGTGAATTCAAAGCCTAGGGACCTGTGAAAAATTATGATTCTGTGCTATGTTTTAAAGTATCTGTTAGTCACGTATTTATTTTACTTGTAGAGCAACTTTTTAAAAGATGTTTCTTTCATTTAATTTTTAGACTACAGTTGCAAAGAGAGTAGGATATCATTCCTTTAACACAGAGATTCAAACTTTTTCATCTCATGGCACACATAAACTAGTTACTAAAATTCTGTGGCTCACCAAAAAATGTATTTTTTTGCTGATCTGACAAATAAAGAAAAAATATACTTTTGATTCATTCACATTGGATGACTATTGTGTTGACTGTTGTCATTTTTTAATGTGACAATCTAAGGTAAAAGAGGTCAGTGTCCCTGATTGAATAGTCAGGTATTGCATGTTTTAAAAATTCTTGTGGTAGTCCTGGCTGGTGTAGCTCAGTGGATTGAGCATGGGCCTGCCTGCAAAGCAAAGGGTCTCCGGTTTGGTTCCTAGTCAAGGGCACATGCCTGGATTGCAGGCCAGGTCCCCAGTAGGGGGCATGCAAGAGGCAACCACACATTGATGTTTCTTTCCCTCTCTCCCTTCCTTCCCCTCTCTAAAAATAAATAAATAAATTCTTAAAAAAAAAAACAACAATTCTTGTGGCACACTGGTGGAAAATTGCTGCTTTAACAGAATGTTGTTTATTCATTCAAACAATGTATTGTTTGGAAGTCATTTAAGTAAGCAGTCTTTTTTAAAGCCTCTATTATTTTTTATATGAAAAAAAATTAAATACACAGGAAAGAGAGAATAGTATTTTGATCCCTCTTCCCTACTTGAATTTAATAATTGTTACATTCTGCCATATTTGCTTTATCTATTTTTGTTTGTATAGTATTTCAAAGTATAGCGTAACATTTCACTCTTACATAATGCATGTCTAAAAAATAAGGAAATTTTTAATAGCATTAATTCTTCTAACAAGATTAACAAAAGTTGCTAAATATTATCTTAATCCTAGCACACCCATCTGTAAATTTTCTTACTTGTCCTGTTATTCTTTTTGCATTTGATTGCTATGTCTTCTTATATGTGTGTGTATTTTACTTAGTTTTATATCCTACTTTGTTTGTTTTTATAAACTTTCTGTTTTGGCATAACTTTAAATTTACACAAAAGTTGCAAAGATGGAGTTACCTCTAAATGTTAACATCTTACTTTGGTACTCTTGTCAAAACTAAAAAGAACTACATGTTGGTATATTACTATTAACTAATTTCAGACATTTTTTCTGATTTTGCCAGTTTCCCTACTAATGTCTTTTTCTTTTTCAGGATCGACATTCAATTTAATTAATTTGATTTAGGGTGTTACAAATTAGCCATTATTGAACATTCAGTTCACATCTAGTTTTTTGATACTCTAAAAAATGCTTTGAAAATTAGTGTTTACATAAGATTTTATTCTGAAGTTCAGTTTTCACACAAGATGCCCAAGCTTGAAATTATTGGGTTAAAGACAGAACATGTTTATGGATGGCTCTTGGTAGGTTCCACTAATTTTAATTAGTGATTTGGCATGAAATGACCAAACTAGTTTTCAAATTGCTTTCGATATATTTATTTCCTTCTTTATAGGGGCTGAAAGAAGTGACGCTACTTGGTCAGAATGTTAATAGTTTTCGGGACAATTCAGAGGTCCAGTTCAACAGTGCAGTGTCCACCAACCTCAGCCGTGGCTTCTCCGCCAACTATAAAACCAAGCAAGGGGGCCTTCGTTTTTCGCACCTTCTGGATCAGGTCTCCAGAATAGATCCTGAAATGAGGATCCGCTTTACCTCTCCTCACCCCAAGGATTTTCCTGATGAGGTAAGTATTGATAGTTAAATATGCAAACTGGTATCAGTATCTTTAAACATTTCTGTCTGAGACAGACTGAATATGATTTGAGCAACGTAAAGGATTTAGGTAATTCATGTGTTTAGTTTAGTTAGCCTCTTAATTACTTGAAAATTAACTTTGGCAGAGAATAGTGGGGGTGGTATTCCTTTCTGCAAGATTCTTTGGTGAGACTTTGATGACCTTTAATGTATTCTGTTTGATCAGGTTCTGCAGCTGATTCATGAGAGAGACAACATCTGTAAACAGATCCACCTACCAGCCCAGAGTGGAAGTAGCCGTGTACTGGAAGCCATGCGGAGGGGGTCAGATTTGCTTGGGGAGGGGGTATCTCATACCTTTCAATGTCTCCTTAAGAACCAGTGTCTAAATTTTTAGCATAATATGTGGCAAATAGTGGTCATTCAATAAATATGTATTATATGAGTAAACCCATGGACATTATAAGTATAGATTAAGGACTGGATCACTCATTTCATTTGTTTAGCATGCTTTTTATTAAGCACCTACTATGTGGCACACTCTGCGATTTTAATCCTTTTAGCTTTTTTTAAAGCAATTAAAAAAAGATTTTATTTATTTTTTTAGAGAGAGAAGAAGGGAGGGAGAAAGAGATAGAGAGATGCATAAGTTGTTTGCCTCTTGAACACCCTCAGCTGGGGATCTGGCTTGCAACTCAGGCATGTGTCCTGACTGGGGATTGAACTAGTGACCTTTCAGTTTGCAGGCCAGTGCTCAACCCACTGAGCCCCACTGGACAGGGCAATCCTTTAGCTTTTTTTTATTTAAATGAATGTTCAAGTACAGTTTTCTCCCCTTTACTCCCAGTCAAGCCCTCCCACCCCCCTAGCAATCCTTTAGCTTTTAACTAAAGTTTTTTAGGTCTTGGAGTTTAAGTGTACACTGTATGTGCTCACTTTGGGAATAATAAATATTGCAGAGATGAGACTGAAAGAATGTGACAGATGGCAAGCCATATGGAGCTAGTGTTTCACCTTGTTTTTGACATTGGCAAAGAGTTTTAGAGATCCTTTTAAATATTTAATCTGTCTTCATTATTAGTTAAGTACAGAAGGTTACTTAAAATAATTTATGTTCTTGAACTAAAAATTCATAGGCCCTAGATTAGGGCCTATGTTACAGTATAGGATTTGACTCATAAGAGATCTTTTGGATACTGTAACCTATGGTGGGTGAGAAAGTGATTACATGTGGTAATTCATAGTGTTACCCTTTTATAGAATTCATTTAAAGAAGATGGGTTCATCTAAGTCTTTTTGCTCTTTATTGCAGCTATTCAAGAGAAGCTTATGTGGAGTTAATTCATCATATCAGAGAGTCTGTTCCAGGTACATTTACGGAATGGGTTCTGCTGATCACGTTAAGGTGACCACAGTTGCTGTCAGACGTGGGCAGCGCCCGCGGCAGCACCTGTGACACCGCTCACGCTGCTTTTGCTCCTCCTCGCTTCTGCCTCTTTCTCTTTCTCTTCCTGATTTTTAAAATATTTTGGTCCTGCTAGAAATACTCAGAGGTGTGGACCAGCTTGTGGCTTCAAGGCTAAGGAGATTAATTTTCTATAGTTTTTGTGTTTCTGAGCATATGGGAGAGACCTTGTTTTTTCTTGTTAGCAAAGTTATATATGGTCTAAATTAGTTCCAATTTGGGGGCAATTGATACCTTTAAAAATGTGTATTAGAGGTAATTCCTTTCCTATTTATCTTAACCCTTTTCCTTTCCTCCTAATAAAAGTACTCTGCCAGGGTACTCTGCCTGCGGGCCGCATATGGCCCAGGATGGCTATGAATGCGACCTAACACAAAATCGTAAATTTACTTAAAACATTATTAGATTTTTATGTGATTACATGTTGCAATGTATTTAATGTGTGGCCGGCCCTAGACAACTGTTCTTCAGTATGGCCCAGAGTCGCCGAAAGGTTGGATACTTCTGCTTTAGTTTAGATTTGGTTGACAATGTCTACATTTTCCCCAAAATTTCTAATTATTATAACTTGTATTATGCATAAATACTTTCATTTTGATGAGACAGGATAGCATGGAGGTTCTCTAGGCTGCAGTTTTCCTCTTCTATAAAATGCAGTTAATAGTACTCACTTCATTGGATTATTGGGATAATTAAATAGGTTAAGTTAGATAGATAGTATAGTACTTAGTAAGTATTCAGTAAATAGTTATTGTTACTATTTTATTATTTTTTTAAGATTTTATTAATTTTTTTTAGAGAGAAGGGAGGGAGAGGGAGAGAATCATCAGTGTGTGGTTGCCTCTCACGTGCCCCCTACCGGGGACCTGGTTTGCAACCCAGGCAGGTGCCCTGACTTGGAATCCAACCAGTGATCCTTTGGTTCTCAGGTCAGGGCTCAATCCACTGAGCCACACCAGCCAGGGCTGTTGTTACTATTTTAAATGAACATTGTATTAAGCTAACTTTAAAAGTATATTTGTATGGGGACACTGCAAGGGTTTTACCAGTAAAAGCAGGACCAATTTGAAAATGTCGACTCCTACTGTGTTCCTGACTCCCACATTTGAAGTGAAAATACTTTTTTTAGCGCTGAGGGGAGTGTAGACTGAGAGGCTCTGGCATGGGAACTTTGTAAGGAAACAGGCCTATCCCTCTTCCTCTTAACGCTTGCGCTTGGGCTGAATAGCTCCAGGAAATGCTTTACAATTGTGGTCCTTCCCTCTGTAGCCCACGGTGCCAAAGGCCTCTCTTGAATTCATTATGCTGCCCTTTGTCCTTTGTTGTGTGTTGCAGGTGTGAGCCTCAGTAGTGATTTCATTGCTGGCTTTTGTGGCGAGACAGAGGAAGATCACCTCCAGACAGTGTCTTTGCTTCGGGAAGTTCAGTACAACATGGGCTTCCTTTTTGCCTACAGCATGAGACAGGTGAGCTCAGGATTGGGGGAGGAGCTACTTCTGTGCTGAAACTGACCTCATTCCTGACCAGTTTGGGGCTGACTGTAGAAAATGAGGAAGGAAAGTAAGTCAGGCAGCAAGGCAGTCCTTGAGAAACCACAAGGATCTTACCATTCATTTCTTTGTTTTATCTAATCAACCAGTCTGCTGTTTTACGTAATTCAGCAATTGGAGATGAAAATAATTACCTGTGCCAGGATTTCTCTTTATTAGAATATTTTAAGTTATGTTTAGGTTGTTTAGAATTTGAAAGGCAGAGGGGGAGACATTCTCTTTACAAGAAATCTAAAATCATTTCTCAATAAGCAGAACTTCTTTTCTGGTTTACAGAGTGGTTTGTTTCACAGAGGTTCCTTGTCACCCCCAGCCATCCTCAGCTATCTTTAGTTTCCATTTTTCTAGGCCAAGTGAAATCACCTATGCCCACTTTGGAATTTCTCCTATAACAGATTCCCAGGTAAACAGTGCAGAAGGAGATGAGGAGTTTGGTGTGTTTACCCTGTATCTTGGGTCTTGTATCCTGAAGAGAGGGATAGCCCTGATCTGCTGCCATTTTCTTGGTGGTAGGAATGAATAGCATAGGTCATTGTTTTACCCCACAGTCACCCTGGGGGAACTTGCTTTGTGTTTGGACTGGAGGCTGAGAAGCTTCTGTGGTCAGGGGCTCAGGAAAGCTGACTGATGGTTGAATGAACCCAACCTTAGCCACTGGCAACTCAGTGGTCATCAATCAAGCTAATTCATGTCTTTTAAAGCCCACTGCCTAGTGTTCTATAGGCAGCATAAGTGGACCAATGTGTATATTCATGTCTCTTACAAAATTATTTCAGGGACAAAGCTTCAGAGGAGCTGTTGGGTTCCATTTTGCTTCTTTTCCACCCAAACATGCCACAGGAGTTCTTTATAATGCTAGATTTGGGAAATGGGTTTTCATTGTGTTGTGGAAGTCTATTCTATGGGCAGTGAATATGACTATTTGTTACAGAATGAACCTGGGGGGGGCCCAGCTACTGTTTGTCAAAAACAAGCCCCTCCCCCGGGGTCTTTCTGGACAGGTTTGTCTTGCCTGCCGCCCTTAGGAATTGTGGCTCTCAACTGAATTTGGTAAAAAAGAAAGGAACTATTTATTCAAAAGTTATACAGGTAATGGCAGAATGTTGCTGTTAAAATCCCAAAGTCCCTTAAAACACCCACAAACATACATAGTACTGCCTTCCCTGCTTTGCCCAACCAGGCCAGTGGGGGGTACCGCATCTAAGGAAAAAGGAATAGAAGTCCATAGCTCGGCTAGACTCCCGGTTGGTTCCTCCCAGTAATCTGTGCTCCACTGGGCAGGTCTCCCACAGTCCCAGCACCGTCAGCTGGGTTGTTGCCATCTCCAGTTCTTAATCCAAAACCAGGTGGCACCCTCTCATGGCCCACCAGCAAGAGTCCTTTCACCCTTTTTCTTCCCTCATGGTCTCACATTGTCCTTCCCATCTAGTCCTACATTGTCCCTGTCCCTAGTCCTGCATTGTCTTTCTGCATTCTTTCAAACCACTAAGAGAGAGCTCTGCATGGCTGCTACATCTTGCTTTCCTTCTTCCTAAGCCCTGTGGTCAAGGGAGCCCCCTCTCCTCTCCTAAAACCATGTGGATAAGTTCCCAACATGGCCACTGCACCTAGGTTTAAATCCCAGCACAAATCTTGCTCTGTAACCCCATTTCCAACTCCTCCCACAATGGGCTACACCTGCCAGCACTCCTGCATTTTGCAGCCTTTCTTGGCTGCCATAGTAAGCCCAGGCAGGTGTGGTCCCATGGTGGAGCAAACCATCTCCTAGCTCTCACGCTGGCCCTGTAATCATTGTAAATGGTGAGCTGCCTCTCAGCTAAATCACCAAGGTCACTCCCATCTCCCTAGCTAGATTTGTTGATATGCAAAATAACTTGCATATTAGGAATGAAGCTATCCTGCTGTTATTAATATGCAAAATAACTCAATGACCCTGTTCCATGTGTCCCATCCCCCAGCCAGACTTGTGGGGGTGGGGATATCCCATATTCCCCCACACCCCAAGTTCTGGACCCTATTACAGATCCTTCACTGGGGGGCCCTGGCTGTACCCCATTATGTGTTCACTTTGGGATCTAATTCCTAGGTTAGGGTTAAGTTTATAGAGACTTAATCAAGTAGCCTAGTAAATGAGACCAAGCACTTAAATTGCTCTTCTCTCATATAACTATGTGACCTTGGGAAGGGTCCTTGGTTTCTTCATTTGTGAAATGGGGATAATACTGTACCAACCTTACATTGTTTTGAGGATTAAATAAGACAGTATGTATAAAGCATTTAGAATGGTGCTTTGTAATGGTAAGTGTATAATAGTGGCAAGTTGTTGCTAATAATAAGACAATAGAATTAAACCCTGTAAGTGAATTCTATTTTAGGATTCTCTACTATTCTCCATTTGCCTCTGTGGATTTGGTAGTTCTCTCAGAGGCTGATTGATTTGAATGTCCAGACTTTGGTTTATTGATTTTTCTCTTATTCCATACTTTTGTTTAGCACAGTGGTTCCCCAACTGTGTTATGAGCTTGTGTGTGGGTCTGTATAAACATGTGTGCATACCTTGGTGTTGGATGATGTGAAGGCTTTTCAAGGAAAAATTTTCTTTTTTTGGAAAAGGTAATACATGCTTATGGTATTAAAATTCAAAAGGTCAAAATCATAGGCAGTGAGAAGTTCTTGCTTCTTCCCAGGTAGCATAATTTTTCAATACCTTCCCTGAAGGCAACTGCTCTTAGCAATTTCTTCTGCAATGTTCCAGACATATTTCATGTATTTAAAACATATTTATATGTATTTTTCTACACCAAAGTTATTATACAGCTTCATTTGTACCTTATTTCTGTTAAGGGTGTATTTGGAGACCAATAGTATCAGTATATATAAAGCTATCATTCTTTTTAACAGCTATATGATATTCTGTTGTGTAAATAAATGATAATTTGTCTTACTAGTTACCTATTGATAAACATCTAGGCTGCTTTGCACCTTGTGGCTGAGTAACCTGGTACATGTGTTACTTGGTATATGTACAAGTGTAACCTTTATCCTTAGGACATTCTATAAAAATATCAAGAACAATTTTGAGCCTATGATTTTCATGTGCTAAATTTAGAATTTAGCCTTTGCAAAAACGGTGACTTCACTGCATAGCTACTTTTTTCTCTTAGAAGGCTCTCAGAACTAGAGAACCCTGGGGGTGTGGCCTGGGTTTCCTGTGCATATGCCTGTAACTTGCAGGTGGAATGGACATGGTCCCCTGCAGTGCCTCAAGATGGATTCTATAGGTCTTTGGGGACCTCTGTTTCTCTCTCTCGCTTTTTCTTTTTTATAGAAGACACGGGCTTATCACAGGCTGAAGGATGATGTCCTGGAAGAGGTAAAATTAAGGCGTTTGCAGGAACTTATCACTGTGTTCCGAGAAGAAGCAACAAAAGCCAACAAGACTGCTGTGGGTTGTACCCAGCTGGTGCTGGTGGAGGGGGTGAGACCATATGTATATACATATATTTTATTTGGTTTTTTGGGTCACAATATGTCTCCCTTTATTTAGGTCTTCTTTGATTCCTTTTACTGGTTTTTGTGGTTTTCAGTGTACAGATTCTGTACATGTTTTGTTAGATTTACACTTAAATATTTCAGGGTGGTTTTTTTTAGCTATTGTAATTACTGTTGTTTTTAATTTCAAGTCTCCATGTGTTCATTGCTAGCATATAGAAAAAGTTGAATTTTGTATGTTTATCTTATATCCTTTGACCTTGCTGAATTCACTTAATAGTCCAGGAGGTTTTTTGGTAGTTTTCTTGGGATTTTCTGTGTAATCATGTTATTGTGTTTATTTTCTCTTTCTGATGTTCCAGGGTTCCTTCTTTTATTCTTTCCTTTCTGTTTAGGGAACTTCCTTTAACCACTCTGGCAGTAGATTCCCTTTGTTTTCCTTTATCTTAGAATGTCTTGATTTCCCCATTCATTCCTGAAGGAAATTTTTGTATTTAGTAGTGAAAGCATTAGGGAAAAGTTTGCTTCATCTTTCTGGAACTCCACCCAAGGACAAGCTATTGATTTTAGAGAGAGGGCATGGGAGGGAGAGAGGAGAGGAATAGCAATGTGACATCGATGGGTTGTTTCTTATACATGCCCCAACCAGAGACCGAACCCACAACCTAGGCATGTGCCCTGACTGGGAATCAGACCTGCAACCTCTCAGTTCATGGGACGACATTTCAACCAACTAAGCCATACCAACCAGGGCTAATTTCCTGTAACTTTGGTGTGGTTGTGGGAGGAGGTGACCATAGCATTTACCTAACTCTGCCATCTTGATCAGCACTTTGTTGGTCTGTTTCTATTGACTGATTTCTCTCCTGATTATGGGTCATATTTTTCTGCTTCTGGGCATTTTTAGTGATTTTTTATCAGATGTTGGACATTGCAGTGTTCATTTTGGAGTGTCTGTATTTTGCTTTGTTTTAATAGGCTGTGATGTTACAGCTCAGTTTGATCCTTTCAAGGCTTGTGTGGTTGCCTCTTGAGTGTTTCTACTGGTGACCAGGCCTGCGACCCAGGCATGTCCCCTGACTGGGAATTGAACCTTAACCCTTTGGTTCACAGGCCTGTGCTCAATCCACCAAGCCACACCAACCAGGGCTCAAGGCTTGTTTTTAAGCTTTGTTAGAAAAGCTTTTTTAAAAAAGATGGATTATTTTATTAAGACAAAGTTCACATAACATAAAATTTACCATTTTAATCATTTTAAAGTGTACAATTTATGACCAACTGACTTTTGACAAAGGTATATAGTCAATTCAATGGATAATGGATACTTCTTTCTTTTCTTTAAATTATATTTTATTGATTATGCTACTGTAGTTTTCCCAATTTTCCTCCCCCACTCCCTCAGGCAATCCCTACCCTGTTGCCCATGTCTATGGGTCATGCATATGTGTTCTTTGGCTACTCTGTTTCTTATGCTGTACTTTGTATCCCCATGACTATTCTGTAACTACCAATTTGTACTTCTTAATCCCTTTATCTGTTTTGTCCAACTCCACAAACCCCTCCCATCTGGCAGCCATCAAAATGTTTTCTTTTTTTTAGAGAGATATTTTATTTATTTTTAGAGAGAGGGGGAGGGAGGGAGAAAGAGTAGCGAGAGAAACATCAATGCTTGGTTGCCTCTCATGTGCCTCGATCTGGGGACCTGGCCTGCAACCCAGGCATGTACCCTGACTGGGAATCGAACTGGTGACCCTTTGGTTCCCAGGTTGGCACTCAGTCCACTGAGCCATACCAGCCAGGCCATCAAAATGTTCTCTATATCTATGATACTGTCTCTCTTTTGCTTGTTCATTTGTTTTTTAGATTCAGTTGTTGATAGATATGTATTTGTTGCCATTTTGTTGTTCATATGTTTGGTTTTATTCTTCTAAAAGAAGACCCTTTAACATTTCATATAATGCTGGTTTGGTGGTGATGTACTTGTTTATTTTTTTCTTGTCTTGGAAGCTTTTTGTCTGTCTTTCAATTGTAAATGATAGCTTTGCTGGGTAGAGTATTCTTGGTTGTAGGTCCTTGCTTTTCATCAATTTGAATATTTCTTGCCATTCTCTTCTGGCCTGCAAAGTTTCTTTTGAGAAATCTGACAGTCTTATGGGGGCTCCCTTGTAGGTAACTAACTGCTTTTCTATTGCTGCTTTTAAGATTCTCTCTTTGTCTTTAACTTTGGCGTTTTTATTATGATGTGTCTTGCTGTGGGCCTCTTTGAGTTCATCTTGTTTAGGACCCTCTGTGCTTCCTGAACTTCTATGTCTATTTCCTTCACTTAGTTAGGGAAGTCATCTTTCATTATTTTTTCAAATAGGTTTCCAATTTCTTGCTCTTTCTCTTCTTCTTCCAGCACCTCCAAAATGCAAATGTTGGTACACCTGAACTTCTCCCAGAGGCTCCTTACACTATCCTCATTTTTTTTTTGGATTCTTTTTTTTCCTTGCTGTTCTGATTGGTTGTTTTTGCTTCTTTATATTTCAGATTGCTGATTTGATTCTCAACTTTATCCTATCTACTGTTGATTCCCTGTAAATTGTTCTTCATTTCAGCGAGTGTATTTTGCTCCTTTTCTTGTTTTGTTTCTTCGTCCTTTTTTAAGCTGTCGAAGTTCTCTCTGCGTTCATCTGCTCTTCCCCTAAGTTCTTTGAGCATCCTTATCAGCAGTGTTTAGAACTGTGCATCTAGTAGCTTCCTTGTCTCTATTATGTTTAGTTCTTTTTCTGGAGTTTTCTTCTATTCTTTCATTTGGGCCACGTTTCTTTGTTCCCTCACTTTGGCAGCCTCCCTGTGTTTGTTTCTATGTGCTAGGTAGAGCTGCTACGTTTCCCAAGCTTGGTAGAGTGGCCTAATGTACTCGGTGTCCTGTACGGCCCAGTGGCACAACCTCCCCTGTTGCCCAAGCAGGGTACTCGAGGTGCACCCACTGTGTGGGTTGTATACTCTCTTCTATTGTAGTTGAGCCTGGATTGCTCTTGGCATGTTCAAGGTCAGCCACTGCCTGTGTTCTGTCCTGGGTCACAGAGCATAAGCTACAATGCAATCTGTAGATGTCTGCTACTTGTGCTGGACTTGGAGATGCCCAGACAAAGCCAAGCTGTGAACCAAGCCTGTCTCCTACTAATGCAGGGCCTGGGGTGACTTAGTGAGAGATATGGGGCTTGCTGAAGCCAGATATTTCTTGTTTGAGAGAATTTAGGAAAGTCTAAAGCATGGGCCAAGACAAAGCCTTTCGTATGGAAAAGCCACTAGAAACAGCTTGGGTTGGCTCACAAGTTGAATGGGGCAGGGCCTCAGGGAATCACCAGGGTATAGCAAACAGGGTGAGCCAGGTTGATGGAATCTCCAGTATGTAGCCCGCCTGCCAGCTCTGTGGCTCTGTGGAGGGAGGGCTCATAAAAGGAACAATGGCCTCTGCCAACACTTTTGTCTGGGGGGAAGCTGCCCCCTAGCTCTCACGCTGATGCTGGACAATTCAATTCCTCCCTGTATATTTCTGGTGCCTTTCAATCCTCCGCCCCTGTGCTGGAGCTCAGAGTGAGTGAATCTGAGTAAGTCTGTGTGCGGGCCCATTAAGAAGAACTTTTAGGGATTCTAGCATTTTCTGTCTTTCAAAGCCTCAGTCCCTACTGGTTTTTATAGCTGTAAGTTATAGAGATGTATCTTTCTGGCACTGGAACCCTAGGCTGGAGGGTTTGTTGTGGGCCTGGGACCCTTCGCTCCTGAGATATCCCTCCCAGTTTTTATCCACCACACATGGGTGTGGGACCAGCCCACTCTGTGTTTCTGCCTCTCCTAATAGTCACAATATAGTTTGTTCTTTAATTCTGTAGTTGTTGAACTTCTGTTTGGCTCAATATCTGACAGTTCTGAACAATGGTTGTTCTGTAGTTTAGTTGTGATTTTGATGTGGTTGTGCTAGGAGACAAGCTGTGTTTGTCTATGCTGCCATCTTGACCGGAAGTAGAAAAGCTTTTTTAATGTAGGAATAGTTTAGCCTCATTACTACTTTGTGGCTCTTCGGTAGTCAGTACTGCATATCCCAAGGAATCGATGAGGACTATTTGGTGGTAGATCAAGTGTCCCCTGATCAGGGGACAGTTCCCAGATACTTACTTTGCCTGACTTCCTGGAGTTTCCCTGTGCAGGGAAGCATGTAGTAGTAGTGTTTAACAAAGACCCAAAGGATCCCTTTACACATTTTTATAGCTTTTTCTGCTTATCTCTCTCCTGTCTAGAGCTTGTTACACAATTTCTAGTTATGCAGGCTCCCTGTACTCTGATCCCTCAATCAAAGAGAATCACGACGCTCTGTTTTGAGATTTTCCTCCCTGCTTTGCATAGTCTGTCTAGCATGTGCCTTCTGGCAACACGCAGGAGTAATTGGAGGACTCATTTCATTTGTCTCCCTTCTCTTGGGGATCACAGCTCACACAATCTCTGTTGTCCAACGTCTGAAAATAGTTATTTCATACCTTTTGTCCAGTTTCCTGGTTATGTAAGGCTGGAAGATAAATTTGGTTCTTGTCACTTCATCATGGCTGTAAGAGAAAGACTTGTGTATATTCTAGAGGTTAATTCCTTCATTCTGGTATTACTATTCTCCTGATCTTGTTGTCTGCATGTTGTAATGGAGACTCTGATTTCAAGCCTGCCTATTCATTAGGGGCAACTAACCCAGGCCAAACAACCCCAGAATGTTCCTGAGTTATTACTGTGAAGCTGGGTAAGGTGAAAGTTGCTTTGCCAAGGCCATCACCCATATATCCTTGGTTTCAGGTCTCTTGGGGGTCCACTCCTGCTGAAGGGAATTTTGTAATCAGAGTCATTGATTGAGTCATTTCACTAATGTAGAGTCAGTGAAACTTTATTGAATTTCTGTTGTGTGCCATGTACTGCCCTTGTTGGTGGAGCAGTGGTCAACAGTCTTCCTCAGAGATTCCTTGGTTAAGGAGTGCTCTGTGAGTAAGACCTTTGGGGTTTTAGACACAGAGCATAATTTATGCCTTTCAAGGACTGATGACTCACAGTTTTATAATGTCTCTTTTGTTCTTTCTGCAGCTCAGTAAACGCTCTGCCACTGACCTGTGCGGCCGGAATGATGGAAACCTTAAGGTGATATTCCCTGATGTAGAGATGGAGGATGCCACCAGCTCTGGGCTCAGGGTCAGAGCTCAGCCTGGGGACTATGTGCTTGTGAAGGTAAGATGACCTTTTGGGCTTTTGGCTTGCACTGTGAAACGGGGTGTTGCATTGGATAATTTGAGGGAACAAAATTTTTTTCCCAGAGAAATTATTATTTTTTAAATAACCGGCTTTTTTTTTAAGATTTTATTTATTTATTTTTAGAGAGGGAAGGGAGGGAGAAAGATAGACAGAGAAACATCAATGTGTGGTTGCTGGGGGCCGTGGCCTGCCACCCAGGCATGTGCCCTGACTGGGAATCAAACCTGCAATGCTTTGGTTCGCAGCCCGTGCTCAGTCCACTGAGCTATGCCAGCTAGGGCCGGAGAAATTCTTTTTTTTCTTATCAATTTTTTAATTTTATTGATTATGCAATTACAGTTGTCCCATTTCCCCCTTTCACTCCCTTCCACCCACATTCCCTCCCTTTAGTTCATGTGTCATAAGTTCTTTAGCTTCTACATTTCCCATACTATTCTTGCCCTCCCCCTATTTTCTACCTACCATCTATGCTACTTATTCTCTGTACCTTTTCCCCCTCTCTCCCCACCCCACTCCCCTGTTGATAATCCTCCATGTGATCTCCATTTCTGTGGTTCTGTTCCTGTTCTAGTTATTTGCTTAGTTTCTTTGGTTTTGTTTTAGGTGTGGTTGTTAATAATTGTAAATTTGCTGTCATTTTACTATGCATGTTTTTTTTATCTTCTTAGATAAGTCCCTTTAACATTTCATAAAATAAGGGCTTGGTGATGATGAACTCCTTTAACTTGACCTTATCTGAGAAGCACTTTATCTGCCCTTCCATTCTAAATGAAAGCTTTACTGGATAGAACAATCTGGGATGTAGGTCCTTGTCTTTCATGACTTGGAATACTTCTTTCCAGCCCCTTCTTGCCTGTAAAGTCTCTTTTGAGAAATCAGCTGAGAGTCTGATGGGAACTCCTTTGTAGGTTACTGTCCCCTTATCTCTTGCTGCTTCTAGGATTCTCTCCTTCATTTTTACCTTGGCTAATGTAATTACGATGTGCCTTGGTGTGTTCCTTCCTTCTTGGGTCCAATTTCTTTGGGACTCTCTGAGTTTCCTGGATTTCCTGGAAGTCTATTTCCTTTGCCAGAATGGGGAAGTTCTCCTTCATTGTTTTCAAATAAGTTTTCAATATCTTGCTCTTCCTCTTCCCTTCTGGTACCCCTATAATTCGGATGTTGGAATGTTTAAAGATGTTCTGGAGGTTCCTAAGCTTCTCCTCATTTTTTTGAATTCTTATTTCTCCATTCTTTTCTGTTTGGTTGTTTCTTTCTTCCTTTTGGTCCACTCTATTGTTTTGAGTCCCAGTTTCCTTCCCATCACTATTGATTCCCTGTGCATTTTCCTTCATTTCTCTTATCGTAGCCTGCATTTGTTCATCTAATTTGTGACCCAAAACAACCACTTCTGTGAGCTTCCTGATCACCAGTGTTTTGAACTGTGCATCTGATAGATTGGCTATCTTTCGGTCACTTAAAAGGATGAGTTCTGGGGCTTTGATTTGTTCTTCCACTTGTGCCATCTCTCTCTCTCTCTGTTTTTTTCTTTTTGGTCTGGCTGCGCCTGTTACAGTAGGGGGCGGAGCCTTAGGTGTTCACCAGGGCGGGGCACTGCAGTTGCTGGGTTGTGATGTTGTATGTGGGGGCAGGGTCTGAGAGGGAACAATAGCACCTGCTCTGCTCTCTCTAGGATTTCCGTCCCCTTTGCCACTTCCCACATGCAAATTGGGCCCTTCTGGTGCTGGCTCCTTGGTGGGTGGACTTGTGTACTTTCTCGGACTCTGTGGGTTTCCCCAAGGAGCCTCCTGTGAGGCTGAGAGAATCTCCCGGCCTCAACTTTCACAGGTGTTTTCAGTCAGTGCTCTTAGGCTTTGTTTCCTGGCGCTGGGGCCCTGGGTTGCACGGTCCGTGTCGCTGCCTGTTTTCGCTTAGTTCATCTGCACACGACTGTGTGGCTGCGGACAGCCAGCTGCCTTGCGCCCCTCACTGGGTCTGCTCGTTGCCTCCTATGCCCAGGGTCTGCCACCGGTCTGTCATCTGGGCGCCCTGCACGCCCGCGTCTGCCAGCCTCCGCTCTTTCCTGCTGGGATCCCTCGACCCCTCTCCTTAGGCCTCCGACTCCACCCCTCCTTACCGGTCTGGATGTATGGTAGTCCAACTTCCGTTCAGTTCATTTCTCTCTGTTCTGGTTGTTTTTTGTTTCTCAATTTTTGTTGTCCTTAGTTTTTTTTTTTTTTTAAAGATTTTATTTATTTATTTTTAGAGAGGGAAGGGAGGGAGAGAGAGAGAGAGAGAGAGACATCAATGTGTGGTTGCTGGGGGACATGGCCTGCAACCTAGGCGTGTGCCCTGACTGGGAATCGAACCTGTGATGCCTGGTTCACAGCCTGCGCTCAATCCACTGAGCTACACCCACCAGGGTTGTTGTCCTTAATTTTGGTTGCGCGAGGAGGCACAGTGCGACTACCTATACCTCCATCTTGGCCGGAAGCCCTGAATGTTTGTTTCTTTGATTTTTAGTTGCCTTCCCGTACCTCCTCCTAGTTTCTTTACACTGTAGCTAAGGGTTACTTGACAAAAGGAATGAGATTGTCGGGTTGGGATGTTGTGTTAGTATGATATTCTTTTCTAAAATGGGAAAATTCGCCCTGGCTGGTGTAGCTCAGTGGATTGCGCGCAGGCTGCGAACCAGGCATCGCAGGTTCGATTCCCAGTCAGGGCACATGCCTAGGTTGCAGGCCATGTCCCCCAGCAACCGCACATCGATGTTTCTCTCTCTCTCTCTCCCTCTCCCTTCCCTCTCTAAAAATAAATAAATAAAATCTTAAAAATAAATAAATAAAGTGGGAAAATTACATTTGCTAAGAAAGGTAGAGAGTTATGCTGTGTCGCTCGGTACTCTCTTTCATTGCCAAGTGTCATAAGCCCCTCAGGTGAGACTTAGTGGAGGGTCCGAGTGGAGGCGGGGCCGTGGCACCAGGGGCCGCATTCTCTCGTCGGCTCGTTCTCTTTGATGCGCATCTCTGCTGTTCTGATTCGCCTTCTTCACTCGAAGTCTTCGTGCTGCGCTAGGGCCTCTCCCTCATAAATTTCACTTTTTTAAAAAAAATTAAATTGTTGCTTAATTTTTTTGATTGTTTTATTTTTAAGATTTTACTTATTTATTTTTAGAGAGGGAAGGGAATGAGAAAGAGAGAGAGAGAGAAACATCAATGTGCGGTTGCTGGGGGCCGTGGCCTGCAACCCAGGCATGTGCCCTAACTGGGAATTGAACCTGCAATGCTTTGGTTTGCAGCCCGCGCTCAATCCACTGAGCTATGTCAGCTGGGGCTAAATTTCACTTTCTTGTCTCCCTCTCTTTTATGGTGCTTAGTTTGGCTAAACTCCAGTTCTGGTAAAAGTAGTTATCTGCTTCCTCTGCGTCTGTACCCTATCAGCTGAACATTGCTGGGGAGAAGCACAAAGCTCATCTGTATTACATAGATTAGGCCAGGTGATGGTGATTGAAAACTCAGAATATAGTAGCTTAAATGAGGTAAGAGTTCTCTTTCTCATAAAAACCTAGGTATGGGAATAGATATGAGAAGGCCAGGACTGATGATTGTGATGGCTCCACAATCATCATGGGTCTAGGCTCCTTCTGCTTTTGTTCTTTCTGTGTGTGGCCTCCATTCTCAAGGTTACCTCATGGTCCAAGATGGCTCCTCCAGCTACCTGTCCGTATTCTTGGTAGCAGGAAGAAGAAAAGGGAAGGGCAGAAGGGCATGCCCTCCTCCTTTCAGGATACTGCAGAAATTCCACACACGATTTCTGCCATAGTGATATAGCACACCAGGCTTCAAAGAATCTGAAAAATATGGTCTTCATTCTGAATGACCGTGTGTCCAGTTAAAAATGGGAGTTTTCACCCTGGCTGGTGTGGCTCAGTGAATTGAGTGCTGACCTGTGAAGCAGGGGGTTGCTGGATCGATTCCCAGTTAAGGCATATGCCTGGGTGGTGGGCCAAGTGTCCGGGGTGGGGGGCACTCGAGAGGCGACCAGACATTGATGTTTCTCTCCCTCTCTTTCTCTTTCCTTCTCCTCTCTCAAAAAATAAACAAATAAAATCTTTAAAAAGAAATTGGGAGTCTTGTTTCTGAGGAAGAACAGGGGATGTGTTGGGGGAAAAGTAACAGTCTGGCCCACGTAAACTGACTGCACTCAGTTGAAAGTCATGACCACGAAACTCAAATGAGCACCGAGCATGGCTCAGAAGTCCTGATCCTGTGTTGTTTTCCTAGTAAATTGACTTTCCCACTCTCTTCTTAAATCTTCATCTACCTCTCCAAACCCTAGTCTCAGCTGATGTCTGCCTTGTACTTTACAGAGAAAATAGGTACAGTCAGATGAAACCTCAGTGTGTCATCATTATGGCCACCAGCTCACTCACCTCTCTACCCAGGCATGCTGTCTGCTCGCTTGGCCCCGTATAGGAAGCATCTGCATCTTCTGTCAGTGCTGCTCCTTGTGCCTTCTCTTCCGCCCCTCCCCATCTTCTTAGAGTTTTGCATTTATCTCCTTTCTGTCCTGCATCTTAATGTTAATGTGGCCAAAATAGAATGAATTCTTCCCACTTGCCTGAAGTTTTTGTCCTTACCTCAGTAAATGACACCACTCAGTTGCTCAAGCCAAAAACTTAGGAATCATCCTAGATACTTGCTTTCCACATTCCCATCCAGTCCATCTGTTTCAGCTCTTACGGAATACATCTCGCGCCTGACCATTTTTTCCATCTCCAAGCCACCATCACTTCTTGCCTGGGAGACTGCAGTATCCTCTTCACTGGTCTGCTTATGTGTTTTAAAATTGAATCGATTTAATAAAATAGCTGGAGTGATTGTACCATTTTACACTCCCACCAGCTGTGCATGAGCATTCCAGAGGCTTCATATTTCCCGCTTGCATTCTTGCCCTCCTGTAGTCTATCTGTCCTACTATAGGCAGTGTGATCCTTATAAGTCAGCTTACTTAGTCCTCGGCTTGACACCCTCCATGGGCTTCTCATTTGAGCCAGCATGAAATGCAAGGTGTCCAGGCCTTGTGTGAATTGTCCCAGCTGCCTTGCAACCTGTCCTTTACTCCACTCTTCTTGTTTCCTCTCCTCCAGCTGTGGTAGCCTTTTTGTCCCTCAAACCTAGTCGGTGTCGGGAACATGGTACATGCTGTGTAGCTTGGGAGGTTCTTGATCTTTGCCTGGCTGTATTCTTGCTAAAGTGTCCAACCTTTTGCTGTCCCTGGGCCACACTGGAAGAAGAGTTGTCTTGGGCCACACATTAAATACACAAACACTAACAAAAACTGATGAGCAAAAAAGATTTTAAGCCCCAGCTGGTGCAGCTCCATGGATTGAATGCCGGCCTGTGAACCAAAGGGTCACCAGTTCGATTCCCAGTCAGGGCGCTCGTGTCTGGGTTGCAGGCCAGGTCCCTGGTGAGGGGTGTGTGGGAGGCAACCACATGTTGATGTTTTTCTCCCCCTCTTTGTCTCTTCCTTCTCCTCTGTCTAAAAATAAATAAAATAAAATCTTTACAATAAGGTTTTAAGTAAATTTACGATTTTGTGTTGGATTATATTCATAGCCATCCTGGGCCACATGTGGCCTGAGGGCCAGGGGGTGGACACCCCTGCGTCAGGTTCTCTCAAATGTCAGCTCCTTGAGAGACCTTCCCCGGCCACTGTGGTGCTAGAGCAGCTTCCTTCTGCCTTGCTTTTCTCACTGTTGACCGCGTCAGCCCGTTTTATCTTCAGAGCTCTTTTCAGTGCCTGAAATCATCTTTGCGTGTTTCTTTACATATTTATCATCTTTTTTTTTTTTCCCCCTGAAAGCTCCTTTGAGGTCAGAGAAAATATCACTTGTTCATCTTAGTATCTCTAGCATCTGGGACTATTCGTAGAATGTAATACGTACTCAATAAATATTTACTAATGGAGTGACTTGTTCTCATGGTAAGAAATTAGACCACTGGTACCTTTGGGGTCACATGCTTTTAGTTCTCAATTAGAGAGGAAAGAGAACAGTTCTCACCACATTTTGGCCATAAATATCCTAAGGAAGGATTTGACAGGTCCTGCCTGGATTATAGTTTACCACTGGAGTTAGGAGTGTAGGGTCTGTGATGGGCAGCTCACTTCTGAACCTGTACGGTTGGTGCTGGGGAAGAGCCATCTTCCAAGAGGAAAGGAAGAAGTGGCTGTTTGGGACTGACTGATTTTGGACTTTTTAATGATATGCATTACATGCATCAGACATCTTTTCCACTCAGGGTCGGGTGCATACAGGGACCATGCAGTCTCTGCTGTCGTGTCCTCTCCCTCAGGTCCCTGTCAGTGGCTCTCTGGAGGCTCCACATTATATCCCTGTGGTGCAGTCCTGGTTACCTTGCCTTCTCCTGACTGGTTTTCTTTCAGATTACCTCTGCCAGCTCCCAGACACTTAGAGGACACGTTCTCTGCAGGACCACTCTGAGGGACTCCTCAGCACACTGCTCCTCGGAGTGATGGCTTCAGAGCTGATGTGGCCGTCCTTCCCAGCAGGAAGGGAGGTGTGGCTGGTCACTAATGAAAGAGGTAATGACGCCTTGAAGACAAGCTGCAAGTGGTGAAGCAACTTTATGTCAAATGGGAAACGTATCTCTTTGTTGCTGTATGAACAGCCTTTATAATCATTAAATTTACCTAAACTAAAGTGGTCTCTCTGTCTCTACATTTATATCGCTTTTGCCTTGGTTAGTGTTCCTGGGATTTTCTCTAGACTCTAGAGTGTCTGTGTTAAGTGTTTCCCAACCCAGTTTCTGCTGTGGACACTGCTGGCCCTCCTGGTTTTCTCCCCTGGACCCTAGCTGGGAGTTAGAGACTGAAGGGCAGAGGAAGGTGGAGAAAACCATTTACTTTGGAAAAGCTGCCTTAGCTCTTTCTAACATTTTGGTTTGATGGCACTGACTCACCTGCTATCTCCTCACTTTATTCTCATATTTTACCTGAAGATTTTATTTATGGACCTCTTCTTTAGCCTCAGTTCATTCTTTGCCTTCAGGTCTGACGGTATTTGGAGTTATAGAAGAGACATCATTACCTACTAGTAGGCTTTGAACACTCGTTCTTGGCCCAGTCACTACTAAGATTATGTCATTCTGTGGGTATCATGAAAAAAAAAAATCCAAAAGATGGTAGCATGGAACATTTGGAGTCAGAAGGACTTTGGTTCAGCTCCTCACTCCATTGCTTAAGAGTTGTGTGAACCTGAGTGGTTACTTTATTCTTCTGTGCCTGGGTTTTCTCATGCAACGAGGATGTAATAATAAAGCGTTTATCTCCTCTGGAGTCCAGTGAGATTGTACTCCTAGAGTTTAGTTAGCACTATCTATGGAGCATAGTAAGTTCTCACCAAATGGGAGCAGTCATTGAGTAATTTTGCTTCTAAAACAGCCGGCATATGTTAGGATGTTCCGAGGCTTTTATTCTGTGTTTGCCCCTCCTCTCCTTCGACTCCACTGACCTGCACGCATGCCTCTGGGAGCCCCGGCTGGGAACCTCTTGCTCGGGTACTGGTTTAGCCTGGGAAGGTTGCTTCCTGTTCTCAAGGTCCGTATTCTGCTGAGGAAAACGTGTTGCGGCTCTTCATTTTTGTTCTCGATTCGAAAGGCATTTTATAACAAGTTTTGATATTTTACTTTTTATGAAAAAAACACACATCATAAATCATTTCAAGCAATCCAATATCTATAATGGGTCAGTTTCTCTCTTACCACTTTTCCGTAGTCCCCTAATTCTCTTTCATGAAAGCCAGCATTTTCTAATAGGCATTTTCAGAGGTGATTTCTGTATATACAGTGATTAGTGACATTATTTCTTTGACACTAATGGTTAAACACTATCCATACTGTGAATAGTATTAATGAGGTGTGTGTAATTGATGTGCATCTGTAAACTATACAGTGAAATCAAGATAGTGAATATACCCATCACCCCTGAAATTTCTCTCATGTCCTTTTATAGTCCCTCTCTGATCCCCAGTACTCCAGTGACCATGGATTTTCCTGTCACACATTTGGACATGTTGTTTTTTTCATTTTTATTCTTAAAACTATTCTAATGTGCATTTTTATTTTTTCTTTGACTGTGAGTTATTTAGAACTGGGTTATTTAATTTTCGCATATTTGGGAATTTTCCTGAGATCTTTATGTTACTGATTTCTAATTTAATTCTATTGTCAGAGAATATACTTTGTATGACTTTATTTTTTAAAATTATATGTTACTGATTATGCTCTTACAGTTGTCCCAATGTTTTTCTTTCTTTTTCCCCCCTCCTCGCTGCACCTCCCACCCTCCAGCATTCCCCCGCCCCAGCCCTTAGTTCATGCTCATGGGTTGTACATGAAAGTTCTTTGGCTTCTTTATTTCCTATACTATTCTTAACCTCCCTCTGTCTATTTTGTGCCTACTTATTATGCTTCTTATTCCCTGTAACTTTTTCCTTATTCTCCCCCTCTCTCTTCCCACTAATAACCCTCCATGTGATCTCCATTTCTTTGATTCTGTTCCTGTTCTAGTTGTTTGCTTAGTTTTTGTTTTTGTTTTTTAGGTTCAGTTTATTATAGTTGTGAGTATGTTGTCACTTAAACTATTTATAGTTTTTGACCTTCTATTTCTTAGGTAAGTCCCTTTAACATTTCATATAATAAGGGCTTGGTGATGATGATGAACTCCTTTATCTTGACCTTATCTGGGAAGCACTTTATCTGCCCTTCCATTGTAAATAATAGCTGTGTTGGATAGATTAATCTTGGATGTAGGTCCTTGCCTTTCATGACTTCAAACACTTCTTTCCAGCCCCTTCTTGCCTGTAAGGTTTCTTTTGAGAAATCAGCTGATAGTCTAATGGGAACTCCTTTGTAGGTAACTATCTCCTTTTCTCTTGCTGCTTTTAAGATTCTCTCCTTATCTTTAATCTTGGGTAACTTACTTATGTTGTGTCTTGGTATGTTCCTTTTTGGGTCCAACTTCTTTGGGATTCTGAGCTTCCTGGACTTCCTGGAAGTCTATTTCCTTCGCCAGGTTGGGGAAGTTTTCCTTCATTATTTGTCCAAATAAGTTTTCAATTTCTTGCTCTTCCTCCTCTCTTTCTGGCACCCCTGTGATTTGGATGTTGGAGCATTTAAAGTTGTCCCAGAGGTTCCTAAGTCTCTTCTCATTTTTTTGAATTCTTGTTTTTTCATTCTGTTTGGTTGGATGTTTATGTTTTCCTTTTGATTCAAATCGTTGATGTAAATCCCAGTTTCCTTCCCTTCACTGTTTGTTCCCTGTACATTTTCCTTTATTTCACTTTGTGTAGCTTTCGTTTCTTCCTTCATTTTGTGACCGAGCTCAGTCGATTCTGTGAGCATCCTGATTACCAGTTTTTTGAACTCTGCATCAGATAGGTTGTCTGTCTCCTTGTTGCTTAGTTCTTTTTTGGGGAGTTTTGATCTATTCTTTCATTTGGGCCATATTTCTTTGTCCTTGTGCACCTATTGCATTGTAAGGGGTGGAGTCTTAGGTATTGACCAAGGTGGAGCAACCCTCTTTGCTGAGCTGTGGCACTGTCTGAGGGAAAGGGGTCCAAGAGGGAACAATGCCACTTGCTTGGCTCTTGCCCCACTTTCTGTCTGTCACTTCCCTTGCACCCCACAAGTGGATTGTGCCCTTTCAGGTGCTGATTTGCCAGTAGGTGGGCTTGTGTATGTTTTAGGACCCTGTAGTCCTCTCCAGTGGACTCTCCTGTGAGACTGGGAGTTTCTTCCAGCATTGAAACCCCCACAGAGTTTTACAGCCAGAGGTTTTGAGTCTTTAGTTTCCTGCACTGAAACCCTGGGTCGTGTGGTCTATCTCGCTCCCCCATTTTTCCTCCTGGTTTATTTATATGTGAATGTGGGATCCCCGCGTGGTCCACTGCTTTGCCTTGCCAAGTATGCTCTCTGCCCCATCTTCACCCCTCCTACCAGTCTGGATGAATGTTCTTTAACTCCTTGGTTGTTGGATTTCCGTGCAGTTTGATCTTCTGGCAGCTCTAGTTGTTTTTTTGTTTTAAAATTGGTTGTTATCCTTCTTTTGGTTGTGCGAGTAAGTGAAGTGTTTCTGCCTATGCCTCCATCTTGGCCAGAACCGCCTTTGTATGACTTTAATTATTTGACTTTATTGAAACTTGTATAATGGCTCAGAATATGACCTGTCTTGGTAGATATTCATTGTATACTGGACGAGAATATGTATTCTCCTGTTGTTGGGTGTTGAGTTCTATAAATGTCAGTCAGTTCAGGTTGTTGTTCAGATTTATAATATCCTTACTTAGTATCAAGTTCTTCTATCAACTATTGAGGGACAGGTATTGACGTTTTTGAAAATAATTTTGGATTTGTCTCTTGTCCTCTTGCCATTCTGTCATGTTTTGCTTCATGTATTCTGAGGCTCTGTTAATAGGTGAATAAACATTTAGAATTTTTATGTTCCCTTGATTGAGAGATTCCTTTATCATTATTAAATGACCTTCTTTAACCTTCTTCTGGTAATATCTTGTTTTGAAATCTACGTTGTCTAATATTACTGTAACCATTTTGGCTGATTCCCTCCCTTTTTCTTGAGAATAAAATTCACATAGCATTAACTTAGCCATTTTAAAGCGTACAATTCAGTGCTTTTACTCTGTTCACAGGGTTGTGCAAAGTAGCCACTGTCTAATTCTATAACATTTTCATCTCTACAAAAAGAAACATGTCCATTAGTTGTCATCCTGCATCACTCCTCATTTTTCCTTTCCCTTATCCATTGGCAAATATTACTGTACCTCTGTGCCTGGATTTGCCTGTTCTGGACATTTTATATACATGTGATCATGTAATGTGTGGCCTTTGTATTTGGCTTCTTACACTAAGCATAATGTTTTCAAAGTTTATCCATGTTGCATAATGTGTCATAACTTCATTCCTTTTTTATGGTAAAATAATACAATCAATGTATTGTATTATTAATTGAGTATATTAATTGCTTAGTTCTTTTTTTGGGAGTTTTGATCTATTCTTTCATTTGGGCCATATTTCTTTGTCCTTGTGCACCTATTGCACTTATTAATTGAGTATATTGATTATTCAATCTTCTTAGTAGTTCTAGGTCTACTTATATTTTCCATTTCTTCTTGAGTCAGATTTGGTAGTTTGTGCATTTTGAGGACTTTCTTCATTTCAATCAGGTTATCTTAATTTGTTGGCATACAGTTGTTCATAGTATTCTTTTTTTTCCCTAATAGATTGTATTTATTTAATTTTAGAGAGCCGGGAAGGGAGGGAGAAAGAGGAAGAGAAACATCAATGTGTGGTTGCCTCTCACGTGGCCCCCACTAGGCACCTGGCCTGCAACCCAGGCATGTGCCCTGACTAGGAAACGAACTGGCAACCCTTTGGTTTGCAGCCTGTGTTCAATCCACTAAGCTACACCAGCCAGGGCTGTTCATAGTGTTCTTTATAATCCTTTTATTTCTCTAAGGTTGGTAGTAATACTTAGTAGTATTCCCTCTTTCATTTCTGATTTGTATAACTTGAGTCTTCTGTCTTTTTTTCTTTTTCAGTTTAGCTAAAGTTTTGTGAATTTTCAAGGAACCAACTTTTGTTTTCATCAATTTTTTAAAAAGATTTTATTTTTATTTTTTTGGAGAGATGGGAGGAAAGGAGAAAGGGTAGGAAAACATTGATGTGTGAGAGAAACATGGACTGGTTGTCTCTTGCACACCCCCAACTGGGGACCTGCCCACCGCCCAGTCATGTGCCCTGACTGGGAATCAAACCAGTGACCTTTTGGTTTGCAGGCTGGTGTTCAATCCACTGAGCCACACCAGCCAGGGTTGCTCTAGTCTTTATTATTTCATTCCTTCTGCTTGCTTTGGGTTTAGTTTGCTCTTCTTTCTCTAGTCCTTAAGGTGGAAGGTGGATCTTTAATTTTTTTTTGTCTTTCTAAAAAAGGACTTTATTTTTTTAGAACAGTTTTAGGTTTACAGAAAAAAGGACTTGAAAGCACAGAGGATTCCCAGTGCCTCCTGCCCCCACACATGTACAACCGCCCTCACTGTCAGTATCTCACACCAGAGGGATCTAGTTGATGAACCTACCTCAATACATCATTATCATCCAAAGTCCATGGTTTTTACTAGGTTTCTCTCTTGGTATGCACTCTGTGGGTTTTGACAATGTGTAATGATGTATATCCTCCATTATAGTATCATACGGAATAGTTTCAGTGCCCTAAAATTCATCTGTGCTCTGCCTATTCATTTTTCACTTACCCTAATCCCTAGCAACCACTGAATTTTTTACAGTCTTCCTATTTTTGCCTATTCCAGAAGGACATAGAGTTGGAATCACACATTATGTGGCCTTTTCAGTTTGGCTTTTTTCCCTTAGTAATGTGCATTTAAAGGTCCTCCATGTATTTTTATGGCTTTATAGCTCACTTCTTTTTAGTACTGAATATTACTCCATTGTATGGAGTTACCACAATGGCTAAAGGTATTTATCCTTTCACCTAATGAAGAACATCTTTGTTGCTTTAGTTTTGGCAGTTACGGATAAAGCTGCTGTAAACATCTGTGTACAGGTATTTGTGTGGACATAAGTTTACAGCTAATTTGTGTACATATCAACGAGCATGATTGCTGGATAATATGATAAGAATATGTTTAGTTTATGTTTAATTTTGTAAGAAATGGCCAAGGTTTTCCAAAGCGTCTGCATTGCTTTGTATTTTCACTAGCAATGAATAAAAGTTTATATTGTTCCACATTGTTGTCAGCATTTAGTAATGTCAGTGTTCTGGGTTTAGCCATCCTAGTAGGTGTGTAAGTGGTATCTCATTGTTTTATTTATAATTCCTTGATGCTTATTTTCATATGTTTATTTGCTGTCTTTGTATCTTCTTTGGTGAGGTGTCTGTTTTGATCCTTTGTCCACTTCCTAATCAAGTTGTTAATTTCTTTTTGCTGGATTTTAAGAGTTCCTTGTATATTCTGAATACCAGTCCTTTATGAGATGCGTGTTTTTGCAAATATTTTCTCCCAGATGGTGGCTTGTCTTCTCATTCTCTTAACTGTATCTTTCAGAGAGGCAAAGTTTTTAATGAAGTGAAATTTATCAATGATATCTTTCTTGGATTATACTTTGGTGTTATACCTAAAAACAAATCATTGCCAAACTAAAAATGATCTAGATTTTTCTCTTATGATGTCTATAGATTTTCATAGTTTTACGTTTTACATTTAGATCTTTAATCTATTTTGAGTTAAACTTTGTGACAAATAAAAGGTCCCTAGATTCACTTTTTTTTTTTTTGCGTGTGGATGTCCAGTTATTCCAGCACCATTTGTTGAAAAGATGATCTTTTCTCATGTATTACCTTTGCTTGTTTGTCAGAGATCAGTTGATTATATTGGGTTGGCCAAAAAGCTTATTTTTTTCTGTACAATGTCTTTAACTTCATTCAAAACAATTTTGCTAGGTTGTATTGTGACAGTTATCATATCAGTGTACATTAACAAAAATCTTACCAAAATTGGTGATTTTTGTACAGCCATTTTAATATTGAAGATGAAAGAAAATATGTGACATTTTCAGAATATTTTGCTTTTTTTTGTTAAAAGGTAAAAACTCAGCTGAAACATCAAAAAAGATTTGTGCAGTGTATGGAAAATATGCTGTGCCTGATCAAACATGTCAAAAGTGGTTTGTGAAGTTTCTTGTTACTATTGATATGTTGGCCAAATAATTCTTTGCTGTGGGGCTGTCTTCTGCATTGGAAGATGTTTAGCAAAACCCCTGGCCTCTACACACTAGAATAGCCAATAGCAGGAGTTAAGCCAACATACTCCAAATATCCAAATCAATAAAGTTATTGGTGAAAATGAACAATGTGTCTTATTTTACAGAAAAAACATATGGACTTTTTGGCCAATCCAATACTTGTGTGGATGTATTATAGGGCTCTCTGTTCTATCCTGTTCATCTGTTGGTCTATTCGTTGCTGATGCCTCACTGTCTTGATTATTGTAGCTTTACACTAAGCTTAGAAGTTGGCTGGTGTCAGTCTGCTCTTCTCCTTCAGCATGTGTTGGCTGTTCTGGGTCTTTTGTGTCTCCATATAGCTTTGGAATCAGTTTGTCTCTGTCCACAAAATAACTTGCTGGGATAGTGCTGGGATTGTGTCGGGTTGGGAAGAACTGACATTTGACAATACCGAGTCTTCCTATCCATGAACATGGACTGTCTCTCCATTTATTTAGTTTTTCTTATTTCCTTTGTCAGAGTTTTGTAGTTTTTCTCTTAGAGATCTTGTACATATTTTATTAGATTTATACCTAAGTATTTTATTTTGAGGGATTCTGATGTAAATTTGTTAATAATTTCAGATTCCAGTAATTAATTGCTGCTATATAGGAAAGCAATTGACTTTTACATGTTAACCTTGTACTCTGTAATCTTGCTACAATTGCTTATTATGTCTGAGGGTTTTTTGGGGGTCAGTTCTGTCAGATTTTCTACATAGACAATCATGTCATCTGTGAACAAAAACATTTTTATTTCTTTTCAATCTCTGTACTTTTTACTTATTATTTTTGTTTGTTTTATTGCTAAAGCTTCTGTCACTGATCAGAGTGAGGCCTGTGCATGTGGCCCCATGATGCATGACCCAACAATTGGTGTTGGAAGAAATAGGTTTTATTTACAGGGGTGAAACCTTGTAGGGGGAGCCGAGAGCACTTCTGCTCAGAGCCTTGTTCTCCCAGAAGATCCACCACTTCCCTTGCTCTCCAACACGCTATAAGCCGCAACCAGGCCCAGGAGTTCTCCATATTCTTATCTGTTCTTAAGCCGGCTGAGCAACAGTTGTCCATCTCCTCTGGAAAGGACACTTGTGGGTTTCAAAGTCGCTGTCCTCTCACAGCAGCTCTCCCCTTCAGGATCTGGTGTACAGTGTCTTTAGCCTCTATGTTATAGTCTAGGAAAATGTGTCATACTGCACTGGATCATAGTGAAGTCCAGCAAGGCACAAGTCCCAAGACAGTGGCTTTTGCATATGTCCCGAGTTCCAAGAGTCCAGACAGAGTCCACGTCTGTAAGGTAGCAGGTCACTGTCTTGCCATACAAAGTCCTTGGTGGCTTCAGAGTCAGCTAGAGCAGGCAGGATTTGAGCATGCCGTTCTCTTCCTCTTAGCTGCTGCCGCCAAATCCCTCCTGACTCATGGCTCTTTCCTCATGGCTACTCCCCTTTCTTACTAGCCAGACAGCATGGCTGAATCCTCAGAGGAACAGACATAGCCCCTCCCTTACTACAGGCAGCATGGCTGAATCTTTCTCACATGGCTGCCTTCTTCACTACAGACTGGCATGGCTGCTTGTTGCTTTCTCACTACCGCATGTCCAACCAGCCCCCTTCTCTCTCTTCCCACTTTATTTTAAATCCTGACCTAGAACTTCCTATGTGACCTTCTATCTAGCTCCTCCACAACGTGCTACATTTGCCAGCCTCCCCATACGGTTTATATTCTCTTGGCTGCCATCTTTAGTCAGGGCAAGAGTTCCCATGACACAGGGACTTCCAGGGAGGCAATTCCCTGAATGCTTTCAGAGTCTGGTAGGCACCTTTTGCTGGGGGCTGTAGCACAGCTATTAGCTTGCCTTTTTGTTCTACAAAGTATCTTAAGCTGTATCATCCACTTCCCCCACCCCCTGGTCGAGGTTTGTGGGGATTTTTCTCCTATTTTCTGGTGACCCCTGCTTTGCACCCCATTACACTTCCAGTGTAATGTTGGAAAGGAATAATGTGGGGTACATTGGTACCTTGTTCCTAATCTTGGAAAGAAAGCTTCTCATTTCTTACCCTTAAGTATGTTAGCTATACATTTTTTGTAGATGTTCTTTACCAAGTTGAGGAAGTTCACCTCTATTCCTAGTTTGCTTAGAGTTTTTATCATGAATGGGTGTTGGATTGTGTCAAATACTCAGCATCTATTGTTACAGCATGTACTTTTTCTTCTTTAGCTTATTGGTGTGATGGTTTGCATTAATTGATTTCAAATGTTGGGCCAATCTTGGATATCTAGAGTAAATCTCAATTGGTTGTGGTGACTTGGACTAGGATGGTGATGGAGAGAACAGACAGATGGAGCATGGTGTTCTTGAGGAAGAATTGACAGGACAGGATGTGTTTGAGCGAGAGGGAGGAATGAAGAACAATTCCCAAGTTTCTGCCTAGGAAACGTGGGTGGATTGTACTGCTATTTACCAAGATGGGATTCACCATGGGAGGGACTGGCCTGGGGAGAAATTAAGTCCTAAGGTTTCATGAAGAGCTGAGGGTAATAGTGTGATTTGGCAGTAATTTTGTGGGGTGCTGCCCCTCCCTGTGATGAAAGCCCAGTCTCTGGCCCTGCTCGGCCTGTCTGTCTTGGTGTCCACAATCTGAGCTCTTTTGTTTCCAGAGCAGATATGTTCTACAAACACTGGACACAGGGCAAAGAGTCTCTTCCTGGTGTAGAGATCACAGATGTGTTTCTCAGCACCCTTTTTGTAAACTTTTCTGGGGTTCTTTTTATTTACAGATTCCCTGCTTGACTTGGCTTGGCTTGGCTTGCCTCTAAGAGCTACTTGGAGTGGCCTGTGGTCACTGAGCTGGGACTTAGACTATCTGCTGCCCTGTTCATGGTATCACCAGGCTCTTCTTACCTGCTTTGTTCCTTGCGTGTTTCAGCATTTGGTCTGTGCCTTTCATTGTGTAACGTGTGATGATGGGGACGTTGGGTTCTAGCCCCTGGGTGATTGTCATGTTGGGCCAATGGGCAAAGGAAAGCACTTGAAGTTGGAGAGGGGAGGGCAGAATATGGGAAGAAAAGTCTTAATCATTGTCATGATTGTCCCCTAGTACACCAGATAAATTAATCCTGGGTTTTGTTATCTCATCATTTACATTATTGATTTTTATGTCCCTAGAATGTATAGTGCTTTTACTTATGAACATATTATGAAACTCTTATTTCATAGGAATTGAAGATGCATGAGTCATTTTCTGCATGAAAACAGGATAATTATTAAAGAGATGATTACAAAATGCCAAAAATCCCTATTCTTGATTTTCTCGCACTTGTTAATTCAAGGTAACATTGGTGAAATTTCAAAGGATAGTTGACATTTTCAGAATACTATTCAACTTGGTTCCTTAATCACAAGGATGCCCTTGACTCAATATTTCTTCAGA